>JAJIZL010028016.1:192096-207734 GCA_023969395.1 Amblyomma maculatum | reverse complement strand
TCTTCTTGTTACTTCCTTTTGATGGTCCGGATCTGGGGCTACTACCTGTCTTAAGTAGACATATTCGCCTACTACTTCCAGTGCTTCGCTACCTAACGTAAACTACTGTTCCTTCCCGAGGCTGTTGAACAATACCTTAGTCTTCTGCATATTGATTTTGAAGCCTACCTTTCTACTTTTTCTGTCTAGGTCATCAATCATTATTTGCAGCTCATTCCCCGAGTTACTTAGCAAGGCAATGTCATCAGCAAATCGCAGATTACTGAGGTATTCCCCATCTACCCTTATCCCTAACTGCTCCCATTCCAAGTCTCTGAATACTTCCTCTAAGCAAGCAGTGACTAGTACTGGGGAGATCATGTCTCCTTGCCTAACAACTTTCTTTATGGAAATTTTCTTTCTTTCTTCCTTTATGCAGAACTATTGTTGCTGTGCAGCCACTATAGATATCTTCCAGCACTTTCACGTACGGCTCGTTACCCCTGATTTTGCAATGCCTGCATCACCACCAAGGTTTTCACTTTATCAAATTCTTTTTCGTAATGAATGAGTGCTATGCAATGAAGGCTATGAGAGATGCCGTAGTGGAGGACTCCGGAAATTTCGACCCCCTGGGGTTCTAAAGGGTGCAGATGGGCACGATGCACCCTTTCTTCAAAAGGGTGCAATTCTGACCTATGTACCAATTAAAAGGGTTGGTTGGTGTCCGCTTGCATCCTTTCTGAAGGGTGTAAGGGGGCAAGTTATAGACACGGGAAACCACCCTTAAGGGTGTATATTTTTTACAGTGTGGGTGTCGCCGGGAACCTGGTTATCGCGCGCCGCCGGGCGAAGAAAATAAAGAAAACGCCTGGTCATGGCTCGTGCAGCCTCTGCAGGCAGGCTTGTTCTGGTCCTAATCAACCGCAGTACTTTATTCCTTCGATCCCGAGGCGTTAGACCTTCACGAGGATTCCGTTACATGTCTTGAAAACTTTGGTTCATCTTTTAAAGCGTTGCCAGCGCTCGAAGAGATCACGAGTTCGCCAGAGTCTCAGCATCCTGCATGTATATTGTTAAGGAAAGGTACACAGTGGGAAACGCTAGTTCACTGTTAGATGCACACGACACAGCACACCACAGAACGAAGTCAGCTAACCTGAGCGTTGTCTTCTTCCCTACTTCACATCAGCACGTCGTCGTCGCCTCCATACTGTGCTTCTTAACAGTACTCCCCGCGCCGAAGAAGCACCGACCCGGTGCGTCCTACACAGGAGAACTTGATTGATATGGTTTTAGACGGGCGACATGCACGAGTTCTGGATGAGGGGTTGTGGAAGGATTATTGGGCTGTAAAGGGGCGTTCTCATAGGTCACATCGGTGACTTGCCGCAAGACGGAGTAAGAGCCCACGTAACGAGGCAAAAGTTTCTCACACATACCTAGGCGGCGAGCCGGGTGCCAAAGGAGTACGCAGGAGGATAGTGGACGTCTCGGTGACGAAGGTCATAACGACGTTATTGAGAGCGCTGAGACGCTCAAGACGCTCTCGAGCAATGTGGCGAGCGGCATCAGCGCGGCCGATGGCATCCGAAGCGTAGCTGCAGGAAGAGTCATCAAGGGGCAGCAAGGTGTGGAATGGGAGTAAAGGGTCACGGCCGAAGAGTAGATAAAAGGCAGAATATCCGGCGGTATCATGGCGTGAAGAGTTATAGGCGAACGTGACGAAAGGTAAGGAGACGTCCCAGTCACGATGGTGATCGGACACATACATATAAAGCATGTCGGTCAGCGTGCGATTCAGGCGCTCAGTAAGACCGTTCGTTTGCGGATGGTAGGCCGTGGTGAACTGGTGACGAGTAGCGCATGAGCGGAGAAGGTCATGAACCACTTGAGAGAGGAACCAGCGGCCACGATCTGTGAGCAGTTGACGAGGAGCGCCATGAATGAAGATCACATCATGCAGAAGAAAGTCGGTAACGTCGGAGGCGCAGCTGGTGGAGATAACCCTAGTTACAGCATATCGGGTGGTATAATCAGTCGCCACAGCAATCCATTTGTTTCCAAAAGTCAATAACAGAAAAGGCCCAAGAAGATCGAGGCCCACACGAGAAAACAGCTCAGTCGGCACTGGAATTGGTTGCAGGGGCCACTAGGTTGAAGCGAGGGTGTCTTACGGCGCTGACACAGCTCACAAGCGGCGAAGTAGCGACTGACAGAACGGTAGAGACCAGGCCAGAAAAATCTGCGTCGCACACTGTCATATGTGCGTGATACTCCAAAGTGCCCTGCTATAGGAACGTCGTGAAGTTGGGCGAGGACACTAGAGCGCAGATGAGCCGGAACGACCAGTAAAAGGTCCGCGCCATCTGGACGCATATTGCGTCTGTATAATATCTCGTTATGGAGTACAAACATGCTGGCGGAAGAATCGGAGATGTTGCGCAGCTGGTCAATAATTGGTTGCAGGGCAGGATCACGACGCTGTTCGGAGCCGATATTGATAAAGTCAGAGATGGACAAAACGTAGTCGTCAGCAGTATGGTCGGACAAATCGGGAGGATCTACGGGATGGCGAGAGAAGCAGTCAGCGTCTTGGTGCAGGTGGCCGGACTTGTACACCACAGTAAATTAATACTCTTGTGTTCGTAAGGCCCAGCGATCTAAGCGGCCAGTGGGGTCCTTAAGTGAGGACAGCCAACACAAAGCATGGTGATCACTCACTACACAGAAGGACCGCCCAAACAAATAAGAGCGGAATTTGGTCAGCGGCCAAACAAGTGCAAGGCATTCCCTCTCTGTAATTGAATAATTGCGCTCAGAGGAAGAAAGCAGGCGGCTGGCATAAGCAATGACGCGGGAGGAACCATACCATGCTGGGACTGGGAAAGGATAGCACCAATACCATGTCCGCTAGAGTCGGTGCGCAGTTCGGTAGGTGCAGAAGGATCTTAGTGCGCCAGACAGGTAGGGTGGTGAAGGCGGAAACAAGCGTCGTAAAGGCATAGGCTTGGTCACAACCCCATGTGAAAGGTACGTTTTTTTTGCAGAAGAGAGGTTAGCGGACGAGCGATGTCTGCGAAGTTCCGAATGAAGCGGCGGAAGTAGGAACAAAGGCCAAGGAAGCTTCGCACGTCACTTGAGCTACGTGGGGTAGGGAAGTCGCGCACGGCTCGAACTTTGTCAGGGTCAGGTTGCACACCATTTGCGCCAACCAAATGACCCAGGACTTTGATTTGGCGCCGGCCGAAGCTGCATTTTTTGGCTTTCAGTTGAAGACCAGCGCGGCGGAAAACGACCAGAACCGTAGAAAGTCGATCAAGGTGAGTTGCGAACGTGGAAGAGAAAACGACGACGTCATCCAAGTAGCATAAACATGTCCATTTGAAGCCACGGAGGAGTGAGTCCATCATGCGCTCGAATGCCGCAGGGGCGTTACAGAGTCCAAATGGCATCACCTTGAATTGATAGAGTCCGTCGGGGGTGACAAATGCGGTTTTCTCGCGATCCCGTTCGTCGACAGCAATTTGCCAGTAGCTTGAACGCATGTCGATGGAAGAAAAATAGCTGGCGCCATGCAAGCAGTCAAGCGCGTCATCAATTCGCGGAAGAGGGCAAACATCCTTCTATGTTATTGGAATAAGGTGACGATAGTCGAAACAAAATCTCCAGTCTTTCTTTTTGACCAATACGACAGGAGACGCCCAGGGACTGCAGGAAGGCTCAATAATATTCTGCGCCAGCATCTTGTCAACTTCTTTCTGTATAACATGCCGCTCAGTAAGGGAAACACGATAAGGCCGTCTGTGGATGGGGTTGGCGTCACCCGTATTGATTCGATGGGTCACAACGGATCTTTGGCCCAATGGTCGGTCCCCGAAATCAAATATATCACTGTACTACAGCAAAAGGTCGGAGAGAGCTCTGGCTTGGTCGTCTGGCAGATCCGCGGCTATCATGCCTGAAAAGAGGTTCGAATGACAAGAAGCCGATATATGCTGCTCCTAAAGATGCTCCGATCGGCTTGCCAAATAGGTCTCGAAGCTTTTCCTTGCACATCTCCCATGATGTGATATCGTCTTCATGCGTTTCGAACCAGATGCGCGCCGTAATGGCCAGATAGAAGATTACGTTGGCGAGCATGAGGGTCGCGTCCCAACGGTTGTGCTTACTGACCCGCTCGCACATGGCGAGCCAGTCACCTACGTCGACGTGGCCGGTGCCGCAAAAGGTGCCTGGATCGCGAGGCTCTGTCATGACGACGGTGGGAGCTGATGGTGCCGCTGAAGAAGGTGTTGCGTCGGATTGCATTGTGATGGTACCAATCTGGCGGCCACTACGGAGATCCAGGTTTGGCGACTTACGTACTTCCAGCAATCGTCCACCAAATGTTAAGGAAACGTACTTAGTGGTAAACGCTAGTTCACTGTTAGATGCACACGACACACCGCACACCACAGAACGAAGTCAGCTAGCCTGAGCGTCGTATTCTTCCCTACTTCACATCAGCACGTCGTCGTCGTCTCCATACTGTGCTCCGTAACAATATTGTCACGTGGTGTTGACAAAGTCGATGACACAAATGAAGTCGGTAATTGCACTGAAACACAAATGAAGTCGGTAATTGCACTGAAGAAACTCTTTATTGGGCTGACTTACGCCTGCAAAAGAACTAAACAACTCGGCGGTGGCGATAGCAACAAACGTGCTCGTCGATCGTCAAACAAAGAATGCCCGTAGCCCTCGTCAACGCACAATTTAAAGGCTGCTCAGAACAATCTAGATAACGTCGAAAACTGCTAGTAGCACAGCCTGGAACATTGTAGAAACTACGCGAGTGATCGGAATCTTCGAGACAGATCTCGACGCATCGTTCGTGACAAAGAAAATGATAACGCGTCGTATCGCGACAACGAGCATGAACAAACACGGGATACAGAATTGATGAGCGCACCAGAATAACAATGATAAAGCCGCATGCCAGCCGCTGGCAAACAGCAAAAAATAAAGATTTAAACAGTTCGCGGCAGTATTGCAGTAATGCGCACCTGCCTGGCAGTTGCTGTCAAAAACAGGTTGCGTACGTTCTGTCGCCGTAGTAATGAATTAGTGGAGGTGAGGGGCAATCTTGAGTAGCCTTGATTTGCTGAGTAACTCACAATTGGGCCATTCGGAAAAATACTATCAGAGAGTACACTAAAATAATGTCGACATGTCTCAAAATAAAGTCGCGTTGAAGAATTCGCAGCTTCAATAGCGCAAGACAACGGGATGAATGCAGTGCGACCATGACCCTCAAACGCGACTTGCAACACATACCTGGGGATCACATCATGGCAGTAAAGAGTCTAAATTTTTACTAAGACTGTAAATCTATTGGGTCTATGGAAATACTGATCGTACGCCAAGAACTTGTATTAGTCACTCCATTTGGCTTAGATTCGGTCCTACGTCTACACACTTCCTTTGCCCTAACCAAAATTTTTAGGCTTTAAAGGTGAAACCACAGCAAGCAGCGCAGGATCTGTATTTTGCGTCTTCTGCTCCCAATACACAGCACGCATTGCGGGCTCTCCTGCCGAAGTGCTTTGAAGTCTTATTCACTGAAACATTTGAAAATGATTTCATGAGCGCTGTCTCCACCATTTTGTGCCTTGCACAAATTGTTTTAGAACTTTGCATCTTCTCGCCGTTGCTAGTCCGAGAGACATGAATCTAGGAATTGCAATGTCCAGTCAATCATCACGTGGCCCACCGTGAAGTCAAGTGGGTGCGGGAATTTCAACGCTGCAAAATACTCTTCTAATTAGCATGTATCACTCCATCAGCTATTGCATCAGCTTAAGGAAAGCGGACCCCACCTCGAAGACGTGTGGAAAATGAAGTATGCGAAAACATCTAAACGTCTGATGCCAGATATGCATTTGGCAATGTGTAAGTGGGTTGATATGCTCCTGTTCTTGGCTCAGGGCTGGTGAATTTTTATCCAGCGTATTCACGCACACTACGCTAACCTCGTTTTTAAGACTACGCACGAGTGTTGACCACAAAGAAGAATTGCTTCTGCGAAGGTTAACCTAAAATGAGAAACAAAATTGAAACGTCTGCAAAACGCAAAATAAATGTCTTGCTCGCATGCACGCATAAGGCTCTAAGGTAACACCGCTTAGGCAGACAGGTCACTCGACAGGACAAGTTTCTTATTAGAACACTGTCGCCTTGTGGCGTTGCAGTCTGTAGTTTTTAAAGAAACAACTCTTTGATCCAGTTATAAGTTTATGGTATCACTGTCAAATTTTCATTCCGGGAACCTGTTTGTATTGACCTGTTGCTCCATCTAGATGGCTGATTCTACTGTTAAGCTTGAAAGCGGTAGTTGTCTTTTCAACTGCGTACTTGTGGATCCTCGTAAACGCGATGCTTTATTGTGCTTGCTGTTGAAATGCAATATTCATTTCCACCAGTACAAGATTTTAAGGTTAACTTAGATCGCAGAGAACGCCGGTGCTTTTGTCTTTCGCCTTACTATTGCCTGTTCAGTGGTGACTGAGGCGAATCGCTGCTGCACCAGCATTGAAATGTTAGATTCGATAAGCCACTTCTGTGGTTCGACTCAACAATGTGCACTATAGGGGCAATGATGACACAGAATTATGCACTGTCGGGTTGCTTGCGTTTACATTTGTTCTTAAAAAAACGCTGGCATGAAAAGCATGGAAAGCGTGGAAGCAAGAAACCATGGAAAGACATTTTATTGCCATCCACTATTATTAATCATTTTGTTAGAGACTTGTCATTAGGCAGAACGTTATTTGAGTGGGGATGGCTTATTTTATTTTGGTTTTACAAATTCGAAAACGTCTTGTTGTTTTATTTTTGTCAATGTTGTTTACAGCATAATATAATAGCAATATGCTAATATTTGCCCGCTCCAATGTATGTCTAGTCTCCAATCTAAGTGCTTCATTTGAATTCGTAGGAATCGCAGACAAAGCGTAAAAGATCTGTTGGCTTCAGACCAGCGGCACAATGAAACCCACATTAAGCTGTTAGTAAAAGATCAGATGATTCAGTATGGAGATGAATATATAAGCAAATAAACTATTTTGTTCTACTGCAGGAGCAAACAGTTTGTAATAGACTTTTCGGCCGAATATAGCACTCTCAGTTATGTGCTGGGAGAGGTCCTTATATATACTGAAATAAGGTTTCTTGGAATGTTTGACATCAATGGCGGGGTGCTCAGAGAAACCTCGTTTGCAACTTTCTATTACCACATGCAAGTGAGTGTGACTTCTTATTTTTTATAATTTGATGCGATGAAGCAAAAGCGTTACTCCTCAGATTGAGGCCGCCTGCATTCCGTAGGTAAATGTGCAGTGTATTGAACATTCATAGAGCAGATAACTTTGGCGCAGAGGGGAGTACTATTAAAAACATATGGTTGTTGCTACAGTCGTATTACTCGTGTAATAAAATGTATGGCTACCTCAGTGGTTTGGTTCGCTTGTGCGGTTAACCAACCCAAAACATTTCAGGTAATGTGGGGTAACTTAGCAAACAGCAATTACGTGGAGGTCTTCACCTCGGACTATGGCACCAAGTAGTACACAGGCCCTTTGTATTTTCACTTCATCGAAATGTGGCTGCCCAAGTCATGATCGAAGCCGGATTTCAAAGCTGACAACGCCACTAGACTAATTCAATCAACCCTTAATCCTGAGCCAGCATGGATAATCCAAAGCTAAATATTCGGCATAGCGCATGACTATGTATTAGCTGAAACGAGAGAAGACAGCAGAAAGCTAGTACCACAATCCACCCTAAATATCACCTCAGGACATCAGTCCTTGTAAATCAAAAACAGAAAGAAAACTATGTTATAGAATTTGTTGAGGAGATATTAGGCGCAATAGCATAAGGGAAAAGGACCAGGAAAGGTTCATTCTCAGCGATAACGAAGTGTAATTTAAGAAATACTAACATTTGAAGGAATTGTGAACCTTATGAGAATGAACTTAGCAGTTGTTTTTGAGAGTAGGTTTCAGGAATAGTAAAAATGATGGTTCTTCTGCGTTAAAATGTGCTACATTTATAAAGACGGCAGACGCACTAACAAGTTGTCTGCATTGGGAAATTTGCAGATTTTAGTATATTAAAGTAATTAAAATTGTGGCTTTAAATACAAATGATGACAAACACCTCAGTCCGTTTTTACTCATGATAAGCGAATGTTTCCATCATTCACTAGTACTTCTCCTCCAATTTTTATTATTTTTAACATTGTAGTTTCTCAAGAGTGTATTCTGAACCTAATACTTTCCCTAGACACTAAGAAATGTGCTGGCCCTGATGCTATTCTAAATGCATTTTCAGTGCGGTATTCATTATGGGCAGCTCACTATCTTCACACGAAATTCAAAAACTAATTCACCTCGAGCACTGTTCCTGCTTCTTGGAAGTTGGCGAAAGTTGTTCCTCTTTAAATCTGGTGATAAACAGCTTCTATGCAATTACAGGACCATTTCACTCACACCCTCATCATGTAAAATGTTTGAACATATTGTTACGGGGAAGATATTCAGTCCGATAGCTGTCCACACAACTAACGTTAAAGGCAGCACCGACCTCACCACACTCAGCGTCGTCGTCTTCGAGTCTGTCTCACTTCATCATCCTCAGCACGAGCAGCGAATACCTCTACTTAACACTACCCCCCCCCCTCATGAAAACCACAGTCCCGGTGCGTTCTACGTTAGTAAAATAGAACGTGCATACTAGGGCTTCAGACGGCACACATGCACTATTTCGGAGGTTGGCGCTGTGGACGAGGACTTCGGATAAACAGATTCAACTTCGTGTGTGGCGTCGGTCAGGGGGCGAAAAACACGGTAAAGGCCTGTCTAATGGGACAAAAGTTTTTCACACAAGCCAACTCGTCGGCACGGGAGCCACATCAAGACGAGAGATCCAGGAGTATAGTGGACATCACGGTGACGACTGTCGTATCGAAACTTTTAGGAGTCTTGGGATGCAGAGAGCCTCGCACAGCTATCCGGCAGGCATCATGAGCGCGGACGACGGCATCACTGGCGTAAGTACTGGTGGCGTCTGCCGAGGGTAGTGAGGTGTCGAAGTGCAGTAAAGTGTAGGCCAAAACAGAAATAAAATGGAGAGTATCCAGCTGTAGAATGGACAGATGAATGGTAGGCGAATGTCACAAAAGGTAGATGAATGTCCCAATCCAGGTGGCCGTCAGACACATACATGGCCAGCATGTCTGTGGGGGTACGGTTTAGACGTACCGTGTGGCCGTTGGTCTGGGGGTGATAGGCGGTGGTGAATTTGTGGCGGACGGAGCACGAACGGAGAATTTCGTCAACCACTCGCGACAGGAAGCAGCGGCGGCGGTAAGTTAGTAGTTCTCTAGGGCCACAATGATGGAGAATCACGTTTTCTAGAATGAAATCAGCGGCGTCTGTGGCGCAGCTGTCCGGGATGGCTCGGGTACTAGCATACCGCGTAGCGTAATATGTGGCGACGGCTACCCGTTTGTTCTCCGAGGCGGACACTGGGAAAGGGCAAGAATGTCAACGCCTACATGAAAAAATGGGTCAATCGGTATGGGGACCGGCTGCAAACCACCTGAAGGCAAACTTGTGGGCTTCTTCTAACGCTGGCACAGTTCACATGCGGCAATGCGCTGCTGGACGGAGCGGTAGAGTCTCGGCCAATAGAAATGTCGGCGCAGACTGTCGTATTTGCGAGATACCCAAGTGGCCAGCCATGGGAGCATCATGAAACTGTTCAAGGATGCTGGAACGCAGGTGTTGGGGAACGACGAGCAAAAGGCCTGTGCCATCTGGTCGCATATTACGTCCGTATAGGGCGTTGTCGTCAAGTACAAATAAGGCAAGAGATGGATCAGGGTGTTCGCCGGTAAGACGGCGGTTAATGGAATGTGGCGAAGGATCCAAGCGCTGTTCATCGGAAATGTTAGAAAAGGCCGAGACATACAAGACATATGCGTCATCGTCAGAGTCGGTAGGGCTAGGGAAGTCAACGGGATGACGCGACAAGCAGTCTGCATCTTGGTGAAGCCGGACGGACTTGTAGACGACGGAAAAGGTCATCAACATCATCATCAGTCTGAATACACCCACTGCAGGGCGAAGGCCTCCCGCACATTACTCCAATTATCCCGGTTCTGTGCTAGCTGCATCCACTTGACCCCTGCGAATGTCTTAATCTCATCCGCCCACCTAACTTTCTGCCGCCCCCTGCTACGCTTTCCTTCCCTTGGAATCCAGTTTGTTACCCTCAGCGAACATCGGTTATCCTCTCTTCGCACTACATGTCCTGCCCATGTAAATTTCTTCTTCTTAATTTCCACTAGAATGTCAGTAACTTGAGTTATTTTTCTGACCCACTCTGCACGCTTTTTATCTCTTAATGTTTCCCTTACCATTTGTTGTTCCATAGCCCTCTAAGTTGTCCTCAATGTAAGTAGAACCCTTTTGGTTAGCCTCCAGGTTTCAGTAACATAGGTGAGTACAGGTAAGATGCAACTGATGTATACTTTCCTCTTGAGCGATACCGGTAAGCTGCTAGTCATAATCTGCGAGTGCTTGCCAAATGCGCTCCATCCCAATGTCATTCTTCTTGTTATTTCCTTTTCATGGTCCGGGTCTGCGGTTACTACCTGTCCTAAGTAGACATATTCGCCTACTACTTCCAGTGCTTCGCTACCTAACGTAAATTTCTGTTCCTTCCCGAGGCTGTTGAACATTACCTTAGTCTTCTGCATATTGATATTTAAGCCTACCTTTCTAATTTCCCTGTCTAGATCATCAATCATTATTTGCAGTTCATCCCCCGAGTTACTTAGCAAGGCAATGTCATCAGGAAATCGTTAAAGGTGTATTCATGCAATCGTAGCGCCCAGAGCCCCAGACGGCCAGTAGGATCTTTCAGAGAGGAAAGCCAACACAATGCGTTATGATCTGTTATGACTGTAAAAGGGCGGCCAAACAAATAAGGACGGAATTTCATAATAGCCCAAACAAGCGCCAAGCATTCTGGCTCTCTGACAGAATAATTTTGTTCGGCCCTATATAAGAGGCGGCTGGCCTACGCAATCACCCTTGTACGGCCGTGTTGTCGCTGAGCGAGTATAGCTCCTATTCCATGGCCACTTGCGTCGGTGCCGAGTTCAGTATTGGTGGCTGGGTCGAAATGAGCCAAGACTGTTGGAGTAGTTAGAGCAGCAATAAGCTCTGAGAAAGCTGCAACTTGTTCAGGCCCCCAGTAGAATGAAACGTCTTTCTTAAGCGCACGAGCACGGACTGCGAAGTTCGAGACGAATCGTCGGAAATAGGAACATAGGTCAATAAAGCTTCGAACATCGCTGGATGAACGCGGAGTGGGAAAATCTCTAACAGCAAGTAGCTTGACAGGGTCAGGCTGAACGCCGGAAGTGACCAAGAACTTTGATTTCTCTGTGACCGAAGCTGCACTTCTTGGAGTTTAGTTGAAGCCCGCCGCGGCGGTAAAGCGCAAGGAATGTAGATATGCGAAGGATTTGGCTGCCAAATATAGAGAAAACAATTACGTCGTCAAGATAACGCAAACAAGTGGTCCACTTGAATCCTCTGAGCAAAGAGTCCATCGTGCATTGGAAGGTTGCTAGGGCATGGCAAAGGCCAAAAGGCATTACTTTAAATTGGTAGAGGGCGTCAGGATTGATGAAGCTAGTTTTTCACAGCCTCTCTCGTCGACCGAGATCTGCCAGTAGCCGGAACGAAGGTCGATGGAAGAAAAGAAGCTGGCTCCATGCAAACTGTCAAGTGCATCGTCGATACGCGGAAGAGGGCAGACATCTTTTTGGTTACCTTGTTAAAATGGTGGTAGTCAACGCAGAATCTAAAACTGTTATCTTTCTTGACCAAAATGACAGGCGATGCCCAGGGGCTACTGGAAGGCTCGATTATGTCGCTCGCAACATCTTCTCGGTTTTCGTTTTAAATCACGCGTCGCTGGGCAAGCTAAACAGAATAGGGGCGCCTGAGAATAGGGCTGGCGTCACCGGTGTCAATGCGGTGGCTGAAAACTGTTGTTTGGCTCAAAGGGCGGGTACCAATGTCAAAAAGGTAACTGTAAGTGAGCAAAAGCTTGTGTAACTCAGCGGCGACTTCAGGTTGGAGATCAGCTGCAATCATGCTGGTAAGAGAATCAGGTTCACATGTGGAGGACGAGGGAGTGGTTGCAGGGATGGCAGTTGTATTATCTGTAATAAGAGCTGAAATTGCACAATCGTTCATCGGGGACAATGCGGCTAGTGAAATTCCCTCGGGCAGAACTTGAGTAGACAAGCTGAAGTTAAGGACAGAGAGAGTGGTGCGATTCTGGGATATTTGCGCAATTAGGTGAGGAAGGGTAAGGTGCCGCTGCAGCAGGACATCAGCAATGGGGCACGCGAGATAATCGCCGTCTGGAACGGGTGGGAATGGCGACATAGGGATGTAAACGGCAGTTTCAGGAGGAAGGTGGCAGAACTGTGCTGATCGAAGGCGGGTTGAGCAGGAGGGGTCTTTAGAGCAGTTCAGAAGGTCCAAGTGAAGTAGGCCGGTAGAGCAGTCAATAAGGGCGGAATGAGCTGTTAAAAAGTCAGTGCCAAGGATAACGTCGGGGGGGGGGGGGGCATTCTTGTAGGACAGTGAACAACACTGCGGCATGACGGCCAGCAATGTTGACTCGCGCCGTACACGTGCCAACCACTGCAGCAGGGCTACCATTTGCGACGCGAAGCGCGGAAGAGACGGCTGGCGTAAGAACTTTCTTCAGGCGACGGCGGAATCAGGAGCTCAGAACGGACAGTTGGGCACCTGTGTAAATGAGAGCAGAAACGGGAACTGCATACAAAGGGCGTCGATACGTTTATTTTGTAGGGCAGGGTCAGCAGAGGTTTTTCGGTCCGGGTCATAAATGCAGCGTCAACTCCGGGAGCTGCATTGGCTAGTTTTCCGGTAAGTGGCCTGAATAGGACGGTGACGAACTGCGGCGAGGAACAGGAGAACGTGAACGTCGTGCTTGTGGGGACGGTGAACTGTTGGCAGTATGGACAGTGGCACCGGTGTCAACACGGGTCTGGTCGGGGCGAGGTGAGGAATATCGAGGGGCATAGTCCCCGCGGCGGTCAACATAGGTGAACTGTCGAGATGGCGTGTACCAGCAGCTACGGCAGTGACGGGAAAAGTGGCCAACGCGAGAACAAGTAAAACAGATGGGACGATTGTCATGGGTACGCCATTCATTTGGATTGCGGTAGCGATATTGGGGCGAGAAACCGGCGCTAGATGAGGCAGCCGCAATCACCGGAGGGGCACGTGCGGATTCCACGGTGTCGGTGGCGCTGGCAGAAGGGAGGCCCATATTCGCAACCTCTTGGCGAACAACAGCCTTAATGAGGGATATAGTAGCCAGGGCGTTGACGGGCGTATGCGGTAGTGAGGCTGCGAGAGTCATTGCCTCAAGCTCTTGGCGGATGATGCGTGTCAAAGTACTGCCGTTAGCAGGCGGTTGAGGAGTCTGAAGACCGATAAATAACGAGCTAGCAGCCGTGTTCGCCAGTCGGTCGAAACGCTGATATATGCGCTTCTGTTTCGCTTCCTCGAAACGTCGGCACACATGTAGCACAGAGTCCACGGTGGAACAATCTCTGCACAACAGGAGGTTGACGGAATCGTCGGCCATACCTTTTACTATATGGCCAACATTTATCCTCCTCAGGCATGCCTTGGTCGACTTTACGACAGAGAGATAGGACGTCTTGTATGTAAGTGAGATAAGACGCCGTTGATATTTGAGCGCGAGAGGCAAGCGCTTTCTTGGCGGCAAGGTGGCGACCGATAGGCTTTCCGAACAGGTCGTGAGGATTCTGTTTACAGATATCCTAAGATTTTAGGCCATCTTCATGGGTTTCAAACCACACCCGCGCAGTCCCCCAGCCAGGGAAAAGATAACATTCGCGGGCATGAGTGTGGGATCTCACCTGTTGTGCTTGCTCACGCGTTCGTATAGGGCTAGCCAGTCGTCCACATCAACGTTGTCGGTCCCGCAGAAGGTTCCGGGGCCACGTGGGGGGCCACGATGACAGCAGGTGCGGCGGCCGTAGAGGTAGCGTCATTTGTAGTGGTTGTGGTTGTACCGACGTGGCGGCCGCTACGCAGACGTAGCTTGTCACAGTGGATCGAACGGATTCGCTTCCACCAAGAGATGTTACGGGGAAAATATTCAGTCCGATAGCTGTCCACACAACTAATGTTAAAGGCAGCACCCATCTCACCACACTCAGCGTTGTCGTCTTCGAGTCTGTCTCACTTCATCATCCTCAGCACGAGCAGCGGATACCGCTAAGTAACAATATCATTCATAAACATATTACAGAGTATTTAGAAACTAATAACATCTTGTGTAATGTTCAACATGGTTTTAGACGGGGCTTTAGCACAATAACACAACTGTCTGAATTTGTACACGTTATTTCTTCTAACATAGATTGGTGGTAATGAAATTCAGGCAACATTTATTGACTTTTGACACTGTTATTCATTCTGAACTCCTGTCCAAGTTAAACCTTATTTTGAAGAATTCGTGTTTGGTTAATAGGATACCTAATTTTCTTTCATCCTGCTCCCAGTCCGTAACACATAATTCAGGTGAATCCTATGTGGCCCCGGTTTCTTCTGGTGTGCTGCAAGGCTCCGTTTTAGAGCGCTTACTGTTTTTACTCTATATTAACGACCTACCAAATAACATCAGATCTAAGGTTAGTAAGTATGCCGACGATTGCGTTATTTATGACATCCTTAATTGACCTGATGATAATTATCAACTCAGCATTTCAGTGACTGCATTTTTTGAGTGGTGCAATAACTTGCAAATGAGTATAAATTTTCGTAAATCTGTAGCAATGACATTTTCTAACCCCCCCCCCCCCCTTCATTTTCACCTACTCATGTAATAGCATGTCACAGGAAAGAGTTTTTAATTAGAAATTTGTACAAATTTATCTTGGTCCAAGCATATTTATTACATTTTTAGCAAAACCCTTATGCAATTACCATATTTAACACGGACTCTAGCTCAGACTCCAAAAGATATGAAGTTGCTAATGTATAAATCTATAATCCGTCCCGTACTAGAATATGCATACATTGTATGGAACCCTCACTAACTAACTGATAATACTAAGATTGAAAGAGTTCAAAAGAAAGCCATTCGTTTCATTTGTCACTAGTATCGCCATGGTTTTTCGCCTACTTCTGCCCTCCTTTCGTTACAGCTTAATACACTAACACTATCACGTCGCCGGCATTTGGCATCGTTGAAATTCTTGTATTGTATCATTCATGCTCATTATCGACTTTCATCTGACAGTTACATTACTCCAGCCTGGCCTACTACCTCCAGATACTACCATGCGCGTAATATTGTTCCCTACTTTGTTCGACATAATCCATTTAAAAACAACTTCTTCCCTCGCACCATCGGAGCTTCGAATAAGCTTCCTGGCTCGCTTCGCTCCCTTCCCTTACAAAATTTTACTGACGCCATCGCACACTGACTATTTCACCGAGTTAAGTAACTTCTAGCCGTTA
>JAJIZL010028016.1:165669-187096 GCA_023969395.1 Amblyomma maculatum | reverse complement strand
CCTCGCGCCGTACCGGCTTGATGAAAATGGGCGCCGATTTCGTGACAACCACCCAACACTGCTCGAACGTCGTCGTCGTCTTCGGCAAAACTCCCGAGATTCTTCTTTTGCCTTGTTATGCGCATAGCAGTGTATGGTCTGTCTAACGTAACATTATCCCGCCGGGTGAAAACCACCGTCCCGGTGCGTACTAGCGTCCAAACCAGAGCCCGTGTAGTACGGCTTTAGGCGTGCAACATGGACTGTCTAGGTGCGTGGTATTGAGGTATGGCGTGCTGGATGCAAGCGCGCAATTGCATATGTCACTGGAGTCGCTTGTCGTAAAATACGGTAGGGTCCTGTATAACGCGGCAAAGGTTTTTCCGAGAGGCCAACGCAGCGAGCTTTGGTCCAAAGCAGCATGAGGCCCGCAAGAATACTGGGTGTTGCGATTACAGGAATCATAGCGACATTTTTGGGAGTGCTGGGAGGCGGCGAGTCGGTTGCGAGCAGCAACGCGGGCAGCATCAGCTCAGGCTATGGCGTCACGAGCATATTAGCTGGCAGTGGTGACAGACGGGAGCAGGCTGCCAAAAGGAAGCAGAGGTTCACGGCCATATAGAAGATAGAAGGGGAGTAGCAGGTAGTATCGTGACGCGACGAATTTTATGCAAATGTCACAAACGACAGCGTTATCTCCTAGTCGCGGTGGTCATCAAAAACGTACGTAGAGAGCATGCGAGTCAGTGTCCGGTTAAGGCATTCGGTAAGCCCGTTTGTCTGTGGATGGTAGGCAGTCGTGAAGGAGTGACGAACGGTGCGCAACCGTAGGATCTCGTCGACTATACGCGCAAGGAAGCAACGGCCACGGTCGGTGAGCAGTTGTCGGGGAGCTCCATGGACGAATATAACGTCGTTGAGGAGGAAAGCTGCGACATCAGTTGCACAACTGGTTGGCATTGCTCTTGTGACCGCGTAGCGTGTGGTGTAATCTGTGGCCACTGCAAGCAATTTGTTCCCCGATGCGGACTGTGGAAAAGGCCCTAAAAGATCCAGACCCACTCGAGAAAATTGGTCCATGGGGATGTCGGTCGCCTGCAGAAGTCCAGCTGGTAAAACTGATGGCTTTTTCCGGCGTTGACAGCGAAAACAAGCAGCCACGTAGCGGTGGACTGCGCGAATAGGCCTGGCCAAAAGAACTGACGGCACACACTGTCGTATGTGCGAGAGACGCCTAGATGACCCGCTGTGGGAACGTCGTGAAGCTGCTCAAAATGGCGGTGCGTAGGTGCTGAGACACTACTAGTAGAAGGTCGAGGCGATCAGGTCGCATTATGTGTCGGTATAAGGTGCTGTCGTAGAGCGCAAAGAAGCGAAGGAAAGGGTCATGGCGATCGCCGCTGAGGCGATTGATAATTTCGCGAAGCTGAGGGTCTTGGCGTTGCTGCTCACGGCAAATGTTGGAAAAGTCAGAAATCACGCACGCAAGCGTCATTGTCACATTCAGGTTGGCTTGGCGGGTCGACTGGATGACGGGACAGGCAATCGGCGTCTCGATGCAACTGGCCAGACCTATTGACCACTGAAAAATTGTACTCTAGAAGGCGCAAGGCCCGAGGTCCAAGGCGGTGAGTGTAGAAAGCCAACACAATGCGTGGTGGTCAGGGACTACTGTGAATGGCCGCCCATACAAATAAGGGGCGGTTGCAGCGGCGGCGTAGCGGTAGAACATCCGCCTCGCATGCAAGAGGACCGGGGTTAGAATACCGGGGCCGCATGAATATTATTAATAATGATAACTTTTATTTAGTATATTGAAAACAGGATACAAAAACGGAAGCGCCGAAGCCACAAGTGGGCTTGTGGGGCGACAACCGGCAGCCGCGGCAATGTACGCGCTACATAGGTACTCCATCAGAGGCAAATATAAAAAAAAATAAAAAAACAAGAAAAAAAAACATTTGACACAACATATTATCAAAACAGCTCTGATAACATTACTACATAAAGATTCTCTAACGATTTAACAGCAACCCTGAGTGTTTTGCGGGTGGTCAAAGAAAATACATCGTCCGGTGGTTCATTAAAGATAGCTGGAACATAAAAGCTTCTTGTTGCTTTACCGTAGTGAGTGCGCACTATCGGTTTAAGATAACGAGGAACATGCCTCATGGTACCGGTTTCGTGTTTATGTGCCTGTAAGCACTGTTCTAAAAATATTTCAGCACTACAATTTGTTTAAAAAGATTGTCAAAAGAAGGCAAACCGGCTCGTCTAAAGACACTGCTGGGCAAATTCTCCTGTGGCATATAGAGGACACTTGTAGCGACTTTTTTTTTTTTTCAAAATCCTATTAATTGTTTTTCAAAATCCTAAAAACAAAACATACCGTATCTTAAAACACTATACCCTAGATACTGAGCGATTAGTTTTCTGATAGAAAAAGGCATCATGGTTTCAAAATTAAGCAACAAACATGCAGCACTTCCAAGTTTCTTACAAATGTAGGTCAACTCAGTATTTCATGTCAGGTCGCTGTCTATGTGCACACCAAGATACTTAATCGACGGGACGCTAGCTATAGGTTGACAGGAACACAAAGAGCAATATGAGGGGTGTAAGTATATGGAACACTCACTTGGTACATCTTTGTGCGGGTTCCGAAAACAGACAAGTCTGATTTGGTGCTATTTATTTGTATTACGTTTGAGGCAAACCAATCACTAATTTTAATAGCGTATTCCTGAAGGTTAGCCAGGGCGCGTGAACACTCAGGGTTGCATGATACTAGTAAAGTGTCATAATCGTAAATGAATATGGTGAATGCTTTTACGTGGTCACATATATCATTCACATAGAAGGTGAACAACAAAGGAGACAAAATAGACCTTTGTGGTCCACCGCACAACAGACTTAACGCGTCACTGCAGATAGGCCCAAACATGGCTACTTGTGAGCGATTTTGAAAATAGTTTTCAAGTAGTGACAAAAAAGGACCCCTAAATACATATTAGTACAGTTAGAGTTTAAAATTCGATGATTTACTTTATTGAAAGCTTTTTTAACGTCCAAAAAAAGCCCAAATGCCACCTCATTGTTCTTCAGGCTCTGGTGCAGTAAATCGGAGAGATTTTCCAATAGCACCTGTGTTCAATATCGTATGTTACCGCGTAGCTGATTTATCAGAGACCAGTATTCCTTACGTCACAACGAGTGTTGTGAAACTGGTGTGCAAAGCACTTCCTCTTTGATAAGCAAATAAGCGCAGTTACCTTGTTTCTGATGCAACGATATTCTGCTAGAAGTTTGTCATTTTTTGGCGCCCTGCGACATCGAGACCAGATAGCGTCCTTTTCTTTGATAGCAGCCAGCATTTCAGCAGTCAGCCACTGACAGTCAATTTTACGTTTCTTCACAAGCAAAGGCTTTTTACCCACTTTTTTCATTTCGCCTAATACCTTAACCAAGCTATCGTACGCAGTGTCGCTAGTGTTATGATGAATAAATGAATTCCAATCATATTCAGTGACATGATTTTCGAACTTTATTGGGTCTAGAATGGTAATAACACACCTCGTAGAGTTGGCGTGCTGCATAGAGTGTATTTTCATAAGGCGACACGCAGTGTAATAATGATCTGCCAGTTTCTGTCTGAACAGCTCCGGACACTGAGGAAATGTCCGACGCACGGAGGTTAGCGTGCTTTATACAAGCAGTTGTAATGCGGTTATTAAGAAATTCTTCTCTAGCAGGATCGGCGATCTGTGGTTCAATGCCAAATTCTGCGAGCACGGTTAATTCTCCACCAAAAAAAAGATGCGCGTGTAGACGCAATTGTATAAACAGGTTTGGGGTGCGACCTAATGCCGGTGAACACCTCCGGCAATGCACCCCCTCACCAGAACAGGAGTTGGCCACCCTGGTGCAGTAACTGGCTGCAACCTCCCATGTTTAGTTCCATAAAACCCAGGCTCTAGGAATAGCAGGGAGAATTACTAGTTGAGTTTGCAGAGCGTAATAGCTTAAGAATCACGAATGCCTTCTTCAGCAAACGGAAGAACCGGAAATGGACATGGAAAAGTCCTAACGGGGAGACTAAAAACTAAATTGACGTCATAGAAGAGCGTAGGAGCAGAAGGCGTCTTGCCTTCTTCTACGCTCTTCAGGCATCAACTGTCGTCCTTGGCGTTGCACAACCACATCCTTGTACAGAAGAATCTAACATCCAAGATGACCACATACCTTATTGTCGTGCCTAAAGAACTGCGAAAGGAAATTTTGCAGGCTTTCTACGATGAGCCGGCACCAGGACATCTAGGGGTGGCACCGCGCTGCATCGCGTTCAAGAGAATTATCATTGGCCGCGGTTGCCATCATCCGACGTTACACATTGCGTGAAGAAGTGCCGCGAGTGTCAGTGACGCAAAGCACCTGCGATCATACCTGCTGGGCTTGTGAACCCTCATACCAGCCCCGGTAAAGCCATTTCAGCAAATTGGAATAGATCTCCTGGGCCCCTATCCAAGTTAACAAGTGGGTCATCGTGGCCACAGATTACCTTACCCGCTACGCCGACGCAAAACCATTGCCTAACGATACCGCGGCAGAAGTCGTTAAGTTTTTCGTCCAGTGCATTCTCCTACGACACGGCGCTCCCGAAGTGCTCATCACGGACAGGGGGACAGCATTTACGGCGGAGCTCACTCAAGCCATCTTGAAGTACAGCCAGCCAAGCCACCGGAGGGCGGACCACCTACCAACCGCAGACAAACGGACTTACAGAGCGTCTGATGAAACTATCGCGGACACGCTCGCCGTGTACGCCGATGCCGAGCACAAAACGTGGGATGCCATCCTACCGTACGTGATCTTCGCGTATAACACGGCAGTCCAGGAGACACCCAGAGCAACCCCGTTCAAGCTTGTTCAAGCAGAGAGCCCACGCAACGCTTGATCCTATGTTCCCGCACGTGACAGAACAAGACAACGTCGACGACACCGCCTACCTGCAGCGTGCAGAGGAAGCCCGACGACTCGCCAGGCTGCGCATTAAAGACCAACTAGGCACCGACGCCCGACGATACACCTTGCGACGACGCGACGCAGAGTGCCAGCCGGGAGATCAAATCTGGGTATGGACGCCGATTCGCCATCACAGACTGACTGAAAAGTTGTTAGGTGCGATACTTCGGGCCATACAAAATCATTCGCCGCGTCGGACAACTGGACTATAGGCCATTCCCGATGGTGCGACAGCACCCCAATGGCGACGCGCGCGCCTAGTAATCGTGCTTGTTGTACGCCTGTAGCCATGTTGTGCGAATTATAAAATGCGTGGTGTTTAATACTTCCGTTTAAATTGTTTTGTTTATTTTGGAATGTGGAGGTGCGGTGTTTTAGCGGGGAGTAATGCCTCGAAAAATTTAAGCCTTTATTTTTTGTTCTTTAGCAGCCGCCAGCACGCGACCTTATCACTCTGATTCTGGCACGCGGATCAATTTGTATTTTTTTGTTTATACTGGATATCGTCAGACGCAGCTTTGTCACTTTCTTTGTCACGCAAGGTGCGTACAAATGTGTCTCGAAGATTCCGGCCACTCGCATTTTTCTGGAATGTTCCAGGTTGTGCTAGTCACCGTTCGCGGCTTTATCTCTATGTTTCTTCGCCGCCTTTAAATTGGGCGTTGACGGGGGCGACGGGCATTCGTAATTCGACGATCAGCGACCAAATTTGATTCTATCTTCGCCTCCGAGTTGTTCAGTTATTTTGTGGGCGCAGTCGGCTCATTGAACAGAAAATTTTCAGTGCTTCTAAGCTGTGTGTTCTTTTGTTGTCACGGCATTGCCACAGCCAGGTGATATTATCCACTCCACTCAGCCTATGCTGCATTCGCAGTATCCAGCCGCTTCGTACGCAGCACACCAGGCTCGATCATTGCCTGAACATCTATAGAGGTGGTAGAATCCGCTATAGTCGCATTAATAATCTTCACTCCCATCCTGGTCCTAAGTGTCCACAAAAATATTTCCTCAGGGCAACTACATACTGCCTCTCACAAAATCCTAACCGCCAACTTTCAACCACCCGACCCACAGAATTAGTCTGGGCACTAGCTCCTTCAGGCAACACCGGCAACGAAGCGGCCTATTGTGCTGCTCGAGCATACATCAACCGAGCAGGATAACGAGGGTCCAGGCAGCACCAACCACTACTTCTGAAGAAGCTGACGTTGAGAGATTTCATGCTGCCCTGCAATGCTTTTTAGTCCACACGCCATCATCAGACGTCCTTTTTCTCATAGGAGACTGGAATGCTAAGGTGGGGTGTGACGAAATATCCGGTATTACAGAGAAGTTTGGTCTTGGTGACCTAAATGAAGCTGGGCAGAGGCTAATAAAGTTTTGTCAAGAAAACAACCTGACCATAGCGAATACTCATTTTCAACAGCACACGAGGCACCTGTACACATGAACTTCACCGGACGGTCTGTACAGGAATCAGATTGATTATATTATTTGCAGGCAGAGATGGAGAAGCGCTGTACAAGCAGTAAAAACAAGGCCTGGGGCCGATTGTGGCACCGATCATCAGTTTCTTGTTGCCGAATTTAAGCTTCGATTGAGGAAAACGCAAAAATTTAGAAGGCCTTTCAGGTATGATCGGGATCACATTCCATTAGAATATGCTGTGGAAGTGAGGAATCGATTTCAAGAATTATATCTAGAAGACAAAGAGCCCGAAGAGATGTGGACTGATGTTCGTGATATAATACAAGAAGTTGCTACTAAGGTAGTTCCAAAGCAAAATAAATGCAAGAAAGGAAACTAGTTATCTGAAGAGGCTTTGCAAATAGCAGAGGAAAGAAGGAAGGCAAACGTTATGGGGGAAAGAGAAAGATACAAGGTTCTCAATGCGGATGTTCAGAAAATAGCAAGGAGAAATAAGAATGCCATCCTGAATATACAGTGCTAAACAGTTGAGGACAACAGCTAATTCAGGAACACAAGAGCTCTGTATAAGACAATATCAAAGATATCAAAGGAAGCTTCTGTGCTAAGCTGCGCATGCTAAAGGACAAACGAGGCAGGGACGTCCTTGAAGCCTCAGAGATAAAAATGAGGTGGCAGAAATACACAGAGGAACTCTACATGAAAAACCCGGATATGCAAACCCAACATAATACGGTTGTGATTACTGATCTTGAGCCGGGCATCCTGAAGAGTGAAGTTGAATGGGCCTTAGCCAGCCTTGCTAAGAATAAAGCTAGTGGAATTGAAGGCATTCCAGCTGGGTTGCTTCAAAACCTCAACCATGACGCTGTTAACGTTCTGTATACATTATGTCAGCAAATTTGGACAATCCTGCAGTGGCCACAGGATTGGAGGAGGTCAGTTTACATCCCCATTAAAAAGAAAGGCAGTGCCAAAAATTGTTCCAACTACCGCACGATCGCGCTTATTTCGCATGCTAGCAAGGGGATGTTGAAAATCCTCCAAGGTAGGCTGCAGTAGTATGTGGGTCGGGAGCTTCCGGACGTGCAAGCTGGGTCTCGCAAGGGCAGAGGAACTAGATATCAGATTTATTGATTATGCGAAAGCGTTTGACTGCGTAGACACAGCAGATTGAGGCACGCTCTCCAAGAAATGCGAGTTCCAATTCACCTCATCTGTCTCCTCAGGAACCTGTATGAAGGGCAAGAGGCCACAGTCAGAACTGGGCATTGTCTTACCGATTGGTTTCCGATTGAGAAAGCAGTGAGGCAAGGCTATATACTGTCGCCCTGCCTATTTAACGTATATGCTGAGTGCATCATGAGGGAGGCCGGTCTGGACGAGTCTTCAGCTGGAGTGAAGATTCTGGAAAACGTATCAACAACCTTAGATATGCGGATGATACCACTTTAATGGCAGAAAGTGAAGTAGAACTCAAAATACTTCTGATGCGCGTACAAGAAGAGAGTGAGACGTTTGGGCTTAAACTGAACATTAAAAAGACAAAGATCATGGCGTCTTGCCCTATTAAGTCCTGGAGCATCCCAGGAAGGAGACTGCAGCCTTATAATTAGGAGACGCCTGCTTCTGGGAAAGAGAGCCATGGCTATTGACCGCCTAGTAAAGAGCAGATACATTAGACTGCCAACAAAGTTCCGTATAACTCGTGCTATGGTATTTCCAGTTGTAATGTATGGATGCGAGAGTTGGATTGTGAGAAGGCTGACCGCTGAAGGTTTGACGCGTTGCAATTGTGGGGCTTGCGGAGACGCTTGAGAGTTCCTTGGACTGCCAGAAGATCAAATCAGTCGATATTGTCGACCATAAACCCTTACTGCTTATCGGAGGGTCAAATTCTAAAGTTAAAGCTCAGCTACTTTGGTAATCGGATGAGAAGAGAGGAGTCGCTGGAGAAATATTAGATGTTGAGAAAAGTTGAGGGTCACCGGAGAAGGGGTAGGCATTGAACGCGGTTGTTAGATGGCATCCTCGAAGCGCTGCAGATGAAGTTATGTGATGTTAGGAAGATAGTGAGAGACCGGAAAGCGTGGCGTGATATGGTCCATAAGAGTCACGAAGAGTCGGACACGACTGAACGACTGAACTGAACTGAACCAGCCCCTTCGGGCAACACCGGTAAAAAAGCGTCCTATTCTGCGGCTCGAGCATATCAACCGAGCAAGATACCGAGGGCCCAGACAGCGCCAGAAATCCGCTGTCCACGTACGAATACATTACACTCCAACATTGCTGTGTATATGCGTGCAGCTGACAAGAATGCCTAAAAGCCGCATCGCACTAAGAATGCTTAAAACAGCGTTGCAGTGGTTCATATTGCGCATTTGCCAAGACCGCTTAAAAACAGCGTCGCCTGGCTAGCAGTGTGAATTAAAGCCCCTCAATAAGTGTGAATTCCGTAGGAGCCACCAACTGCGTCTATTCGGCACTTATCTGCTCCTTGCCACTGTATCGGACACACAACAACTGGAGACGAGGATGTGATACTAAGAAGCATCGCACATCGTGAAGGAAAGCGTTTTTTCTCTATTCAGTCTCTTCAAATTTGACAATATTGCCGCAATGTTATTGTACTGGCGCCGCCATGTGGCGAGCTCGGGAGACTGGCACGCTCGATGCTTGTTGCTTCTTTCGTAAAATCAGCAACAGTACGTGGAGGATCACGTACAAGGCCAACGAACAGCTGCTCCTTGACGCCTTGCATAAGGTAGCGCCCCTTCTTTACCTCCGACATAGATGGATCCGCTCGGTTGAAAAGGCGAGTCATTTCTTCCACAAACATGGCGACGCTTTCATTAGGCCGCTGTGCTCGGGACTGTAGAGCGAGTTCGGCCATCTCTTTTCTTGTATCGTTGCCGAATGTTGCGAGCAGCTGCCGCCGGAAATCCTGCCAGGTGGAAATGGTAGCCTCATGGTTTTCGAACCACATCTTGGCGGCGTCTTCTAGTGCGAAATAAACATTCTGCAATTTTCGCTCCTCGTCCCACGCATTAAACACAGCGACCCGGTCGTAGCTGGTCAGCCAGTCCTCAACGTCTTCGAACTTGTCGCCATGAAACGGCGTGGGCATACGTGGAGTATGGCAGATCAGCTGCTGGGCACTCACGGGAAGCTGAGTGGTGGTCTGAATTGCCGCTGTGGTCATCGTGGTTAGCGGTGGGGAACCAAGAGGACCACAGTTCAGTTCAGTTCAGGCGTTCAGTCGTGTCCGACTCTTCGTGACCCTATGGACCATGTCACGCCTCGCTTTCTGGTCTCTCACTATCTTCTTAACATCACATAGCTTCATCTGCAATGCCTCGAGGATGCCATCTAACCATCGCGTTCGCTGCCTACCCCTTCTCCGGCGACCCTCAACTTTTCCCAACATCAAATCTTTCTCCAGCGACTCCTCTCTTCTCATTAGATGACCAAAGTAGCTGAGCTTTAACTTTAGAATTTGACCCTCCAATGAGCAGTCAGGGTTTATGGTCGACAATATCGACTGATTTGATCTTCTGGCAGTCCAAGGAACCCTCAAGAGTCTTCGCCAGCACCACAATTCAAACGCGTCAATTCTTCGGCGGTCAGCCTTTTTCACAGTCCAACTCTCGCATCCATACATCACAACTGGAAAGACCATAGCACGAGTTATACGGATCTTGGTTGGCAGACTAATGTCTCTGCTCTTTACTAGGCGGTCAAGGCTAACCATTGCTCTCTTTCCCAAAAGCAGGCGTCTCCTAATTTCATGGCTGCAGTCTCCTTCCGAGGTAATCTTGGCGCCCAAGAGGACCACACTCGGGTGCTAAGCCTGTCAAGCGACGGCTCGCCTTGTGCACAGGTGTCGTGTCCACGGTGTGTAGATGGGCGTAGGGGGCAGCCAGAGGCTCTTCGTACATGGGATCTACCCAGAAGCTCCACCAAAAATGTCACAGAAGCCAGTGAAACTGGTTCAGCAGATTTACTTAGGACTAAGTAAAAGCACCGGCAAGATCATGCACGGAACCGACTGGCGGGCGAGCACCGAGAGCGAAGAAGACGAGCGCGTTCCAGTCTCCCGAGCTCGCCACATGGCGGCGCCAGTACGATAACATTGCGGCGTTCCGTGCCTGATCTTGCCGGTGCTTTTACTTAGTCCTAATTAAATCTGCTGAACCAGTTTCACTGGCTTCTGTGACAATATGAAGTGTGCTGCCGATACGCTGACTGATATCATGGAGCGTCGACGCCGTTTCGCCGGTCAACTTGGCAGAATGGTACGGTTTAACGCCTTTGGTAGTGACTGGAAGTTAAAAGAAGAAAGGCAAACATTGTTTCTGGTCATCAACCGGGTTCCTGAAATCGATCTGGTCCACGGATTTCTGAGTATCATAGGTCCTAAGACCTAGTCTTCTGAAATCGCTGGTGTCCCCGGAGTTGCCTTCTGCTCAGAACATTGATGTGCTGACGAATACCCTCAGGGATCACCTGTATCCTAAGCCATCAGTTATCGGCGAGTGGGCAGTTTTACAAGAGGTAACAGCAAGAAGGCGAGTCCATTTTTGATCACACAGCTGGGCTTCGGAGATAATCACGAACGTGATTTTGGAAGCGCTTTAGATTAAGCCCTGCTGAATAGTTTCCTGTGCGGTCTGCTAAGAGAGGACATGCAGCATGTGCTGTGTATCAACAAACAACAGCAACAAAAAGCACTGCTGAATCTCAGACAACTTGACCGGCGGTTACATCGGTGTCCAGTCATGTACAATATTTTGCGAGACTCCGGAGCCCCGTTTGAAAGCTGCCTCTGGGCCACTAGGCGGCGTGCTGCGCGCATCGAGGCTGCACGGGGCGATGACTAGGCGCATGCGCGTCCTATATGCCTCCGCTGATCTTTTGTCTTCGCTCGTGTTGTGTTAAGCGCTGCTTATTCCGCGCTTTGGCGCGGTTGGCGCTTTTTACTGCTCGCGCCACTCGAGCTCTGCGGCCGTCGTGCTTGGCGTGCAGCCAGTCGACAGCTATAACAGCGCTCGGGCACAGGGCCCGCCACCATTATATCGAGTCATTTAGAAACGAAGCGCACGATCTATTTCTTTTTTATTTCAATACTAACTTTTAACTTCTTGCATGCGATAGAGGTCTCGTTTTGCAAACTGCCCACTGTAATCAAAACCTCTTACAATAAAGGCACTCGGTCCTTATGCTTCAACTGCGAGCGTTAGCATGCATCGCAACTGGTTAATAATTATCGTGGCGACTAAAAGCGTAAAAGAAAGAAATAATCCTTAAGCAACAGATTTATTGTCATAACACAGAAAAAAACAAAGCAAACATTGCTCGCAAACGATAAATAATTAATACTCGGAGAAATTGTCATCAGCAGCGATAACGCTTCCCAATCGGCGTGGCATCGATTCGTAAAGGAACCTTTCCCATTCACCTCTGATCGCTTCCCAGAGTGTGTTTGCGTTGGAATTACCAAAGTGGGACCTCATCAGTTGAGCTTTTAAAGCCCCGCACATTTTCAACAGGGTTCATGTCGGCTCCCTTCGGAGGCCATGGCAGCTGCCGCACACCACGAGCGTCGAGAATAACACTCAGTTTTCGAGACGTGTGTACAAAACTCCTATCTTGTTGAAAAAGGTAGAATCCGTCCGGGAATGGTCCGCCAAGAACATATGGCATTAACACACTCTCAATGATGTCGACGTGAAGTCGGAGTCCGAGGTGAAGGATCCATGGATTTTCTCCGGTGGTCCTAGTCCATTTCTTTGCATGGCACTCCATAGAGCCACGGAGCAGCGACCACTAGGGAACACATTTTACAAGTATGACGGGACGTACTATATAGTAGGAGAAAATCAGTACAACGTCCTGATTTGGATCTTATGCATCAGTTTCAGCGCAAGTGAATACTAACTCTTCCGTGCAGCAAGGTTTAATTGCAACTGTGAATTGTTTCTGAGTAGTTAGTACTAACCACGCCACTAACTGACAAGAATTGTTTCGGGAGAGCACTTACCTTTGGAGAACTTGCGCCATCGGCACGAAGAAGCATTTGCTTATGGACTCTTCAGACGAGCGCTTCTATCAGCATCGTGCATATCCGAGATATTGCATGCCGAGGAAAGTGTTCGGCATTTTGCAATTTGGACCACGAAGGCTGCAGTTTGCCGCTAGATCCTACTTTATTCGTATTCTTTATATAAAGTAATCAGGATTTACTTATACACAAAAAGGGTATCCATACCCGCAATTCGCTGGCCTCCAAACCAGGCACTTCTACTCCTAGCGGGTAGAAAACGAAGACTCGTCCGAGAATATAAGTTCGGACTCATATGGTTCGGAATGGTTCAGGCTACCGCAGATTTCGAATGGCCAGTACAGCGAGCGATTTCTCTCTGGGGAATACCTTCCCCGAACAGACGCGCTATTAGTCTCCTGTCGTCGATCGGCACTCTCGGAGGCTTTTTGCAACTGGCAGATTTTGGAATGAAATTATATAAGTTTTCCTAAATATCACTAGCCAATCACAAATCAAGTAACGTCGATGGCTAAGCAGAAAATATAGGCGTTATGTGGAAAGAGTTTTAGCGCTATCTCGCTTTTCTACGATCGGGCGATGAAAGCATGTGCTCATCAGCATTATCACGTCGGGAACGTAAGGCCGTAAAAAGTACCGTCAGTCTACGCAATGTACCGTAATTTTCGGCCTATAGTCTGCGAACTATACATGTTTAAAATAATTCTGCCCCACTAAATGGCATAGCTAGCAAAATTAACCACGATGCTGACACTGGCTTTTTTAAGGTGCTGCGATTTGTGAGCAGATATGAAACCTTTCGAAGAATATATGTAAATATAATAAATGCGCCTACGCATAGTGCTGAACTAACGCCATGGGCAATGCACTCATGTTTTACGAACAGTGTGGATATCTACGAAAAGAACAGCTTTCACTGCACCATTCAAACTGAGTGTTTGATACCATCGCTTGCGCTTTTTTGTGTTCGCGATGCTTGCGATTTATTGCTCCACCTGTGATAAAAGCTTTCAGTTTTTAGTAGCGTTGATTTGCGCCTTCCTTAATTTGCGTCTTCGGGCCGTTTCCTGCGTTTATATTTGTTGTCACGAAAAAGTTTTCTGCGAGCCGAACTTGATTGATTCGCTCACTGATTTGTGCTGCCTGTGGAGAATCTAAAAAAATATTTGCTGCCCAAATGAGTCCCTGCGGATTATCTGAGCAAAAATGTTCTATTTTTAGGCGACATTCGCTCTTGCTGACTATTCAAATGATGCAGACAATATAGTCCGTAATATAAAGTAATATTCGACTTCCTTTGCAGTACTGCACAGGTTGAGTATGACGCTCTGTGACTATTTGTGGCGCCATATCAAGGAATGGGCTCGCAGAGGCGACGGATCCTTCCCCTCGCAATCTTACATCGACATCAGAGCGATCTTGTTAATGCAATACGTTCTTGACGGACGATTCCCGTAATGATTGCACTTGTTTCAACAAGATCCCGTATACACATTTCGAAGAGTGAGCGCTGTTCTCGACGCCCGTGGTGTGCAGCAGCTGGCATGGCCTCCGAAGGGAGCCGATATGAACCCCATTGAAAGTGTTTGGGGCCCAGTTAAAGCTAGTCTAATGAGGTCCCACTTTGGGAATGACAGCGCAAACACGATGTGGGAAGCAATGGCGGGAGAATGGCGAAGGCTTTGTGCCGACAAAGTTGTTGTCCGCTTCCTGTACGAATCATTGCCACGTCATTTGGCGCTGCAGATGGTGATTTCTCCAAGTATTAGAAATTGTCCATTTGTCAGTGATGCCTGCATCGTGTTTGTTCTTCTTTTATGTTTCTTGACAATACATACGATGCTTAAGGATACTTCCTCTCTTTTACGCTTGAGTCGGCACAATATACTGGGGTTGCAATGCACACTAACGCTTGTAGTTGAAGCATACGGACCGAGTGTTTGTTGAGAAGAGATCGAAGCGGGCAGTTTGCAGAAAGGAGGCTTCTAGCGCAAGCAAGAAGTCGGCAATTATGGTCAAACCAAAATTAAAATTTAGGGGACGCTCAAGCGTCGCCTTAAAAGCAGATGCAATAGCGCCTTTAACACTAAATTTTCATTCCTCAAATTTTTTATACTGTGTCTCACATTTCAGTGGACATCACACAGCAACAAACATCTTCTTTCCAGCGTGAGCAGTTTCACACCTTTAAACCAATTGTTCATGTTTTCAATTAATTTGTCAATTAGTCTAACATTTTTTGCCTTTCATCAAGCATCAAGCATTGCCTATTTACTCAAAACATTTTGACACCTTTAAATCGCATTTTTCAAAAATTTTCAATATACGTAATTACAATGATTACTCCTCATCGCCTGTCACACACCATGCTTATAGTAATAAGCACTTATTGTTACGGGGATGTACTTAGTAACGGCACTGCGATGGGCTGAACTCGACGCTAAGACTTCAGTAGCCGTGCGGTATCCACTCTGTCAGCGTCGTCCTCTTTCTCAACGCTTCGTCGTGCCCGCGTTCCTCGGTCGTCGTCTTTGTGAGTGAGCACATCACTTTGGTCCCGCGTTTCCCGGTAACACTACAACCCTCGACAAAAGGCAACGTCCCGGTGCGTATTAGGCGTGCGGTGTGGAGGGGGAGTAATATGGCTTGAGGCGGGCGACATGTATGATTTCGGAAGTGGGTGTAGCAGTCGGTGACTTTGGGTGAAGCGGTGCAATCTCATAGGTCACGTTGGTCACTGGGCGTAATACACGATAAGGACCTATGTAGTGGGGTAGAAGTTTTCGACACAACCCCACACGACGGCACGGAAGCCAGAGCAACACCAGAGATCCCAGAGGATAGTGCACATCGCGCTGGTGAGCATAGTAGAGGCGTGTTTGAGCTTCTTGAGAGATGGTGAGATTGTGACGAGCAATCTGGCGAGCAGCGTCGGCTCGGGCGATCGCATCGCGGGCATAGGTTGTGACGGGGCCAGTATGACTTCGTACAAAAAGAAGTCAGCAACATCTGTGGCGCAGCTGTTTGGAATGGCGCGAGTGATCACGTACCGCGTGGCATAATCGATGGCCACAGCGATCCATTTGTTTCCTGGCAAGGACTCGGGGAAGGGTCCTAGGAGGTCAAGGCCAACACGAGAAAATGGCTCAGTCGGGATAGAAATCGGCTGCAGGTGTCCAGGTGGCAGCACAGGGGGTTTCTTCCGGCGTTGACAGAGGTCGCAAGCGGCTACATAAGGTTGGACAGAGCGGTAGAGTCCAGGCCAGAAGAAACGCCGGCGCACGCGGTCGTATGTGCGTGAGAGGCCAAGATGACCAGCTGTAGGGGCGTCGTGCATTTGTTCGAGAACGGCGGGGCGTAGGTGTTGGGGAATGACCAGCAATTGCTCCGCGCCATCAAGTCGCATGTTGCGGCGGTATAGCGTATTCCCATGAAGGAAGAACAGGGCGAGGGAAGAGTCACGGCTGTGTGTGCGGAGGCGGTCGATAAGAGTACTGAGGGTTGGGTCCAAGCGCTGTTCGTCGGCTATGTTGAGAAAGTCCGGTAAAGAGAAGACACAGGGGTCCGCGTCATGGTCAGTAGAGGAAGGGGGATCGACGGGATAACGGGACAGACAGTATGCATCCTGGTGGAGCCGGCCGGATTTGTATACAACGGAAAAGGTATACTCCTGCAAGAGCAGTATACGCCAGCCCAGCGGCCGAGGCGGCCAGCAGGATCCTTGAGGGAAGAGAGCCAACATAAGGCGTGGTGATCGGTAATTGCAGTGAAGGGTTGGCCAAACAAGAAGGGTCTGAATACTCCAACGGCCCAAACGAGAGCCAGGCACTCCCGTTCCGTAATAGAATAGTTCTGTTCCGCTGATGACAGGAGACGACTGGCGTAGGCAATCACGCAGTGTTGGCCACGTTGTCGCTGTGCAAGAATGGCACCAATCCCGTGGCCACTGGCGTCGGTGCGAAGTTCCGTGGGGGCAGACGGGTTGAAATAGGCCAACACAGGAGGGTTGCTGAGAACAGCGATGAGGGTGGAGAATGCGTTAGCCTGCTCTGGTCCCCATGAGAAAGGAACGCCTTTCTTCAGCAGATTGGTGAGAGGACAAGCAACAGCGGCAAAGTTTGAGATCAACCGGCGAAAATAAGAGCACAGTCCTATAAAGCTGCGGACATCCCGGGGTGAACGGAGAGATTGAAAAGCAATGACAACGCGAACTTTGTCGGGCTCGGGTTGCACGCCGGTGGCATTCACCAAATAGCCAAGCACTTTAAGTTCGCGGCGACCAAAACTGCACTTCTTTGAGTTCAGTTGAAGTCCGGCACGGCGGAAAAGTGCCAAGGTGTAAGAAAGGAGACGAAGATGGTTTTCGAACGAGGGCGAGAAGACAATCGCGTCATCCAAGTAGCATAGACAAGTCGTCCATTTGAAGCAGCGGATAAGGAGTCCATCATTCGTTCAATCGTAGCAGGGGCGTTGCAAAGTCCAAAGGGCATAACCTTAAATTAGTAAAGTCCATCGGGTGTGACAAAAGCTGTCTTCTCGCAGTTTTGTTCGGCAACAGAGGTGTGCCAGTAGCCGCTACGAAGGTCGATGGAGGAAACGTAGCGGGCTCCATGTAAACAGTCCAAGGCATCATCTATTTGCGGCAGCGGGTAAACATCTTTCCTTGTAATCTTGTTCAGATGATATAGTCGACGCAAAAGCGCCAACTGTTGTCTTTCTTTCTAACGAGCACGACAGATGCCCTGGGCTGTTCGAAGGTTTGATGATATCGTTGCCTAACATCTTGTCGACCTCCTGCTGGATGACTTGGCGCTCAGAAAGGGACACACGATAACGCCTCCGATGTACAGGTTTTCCATCGCCGGTGTGAATGCGGTGAGTCACAACTGATGTTTGGCCCAGAGAACCGGCAGCAAAGTCAGAAATGTCGGAGAAGGATAACAAAAGGTTGTGCAAGTCCAGAGCGCGTTCGGGGATGAAGTCAGAGGCAATCATTGCAAAAATAGGGTCGGTAATTGTGGTGGGAAGTATGGGTGCAAATTACGAGCGCTTCGACGGAGAACAACAGCGAGAGAGTAATGACAAGGACTGGCGCTACTATCAACTGAACGTTTATTCGAAGACCACAGATTAAATAATCGCAGAAGACAACCAAAGGCACATGCGCTTCACAGATTTTTCCTAGGTATCCAGATATAAAATCTGACAATCTTGGATGCTTACAGATGGTGAGCTCACGCACGTGTCACTGTTCTTATGGATGTGATATGACTCTGACAGTTCTCTAGTCATTTGATCTTTGTGTCTAAACTTAATCTTGGTTTTGTTAAAAAGCGGTAGGCATTTTTTCCTACCAGGCACATTTGACCCACTAGGTTTATTCAAATCACAGTCTCTGAAGGGCCAAATTGGATGAGGGAGCACTATTCAAAGAAGTGTTATGTTGGCGCAGGCGCGTATTAAGAGTATGGGTGTTGGAAGGACGCTTGAATGTGGACCAGGAGTGAGTGCACAAATGGTGCAGTCTGTGAGAGGGGACAAGGTAGCAAGGGACATTCCTTCGGGGAGAACTTGGGGTGACAGACTGAGGTTCAGGATAGGAAGGTAGGTGATGTTCTGTGTAACGCATACGATGAGATGAGGAAGAACGTAACAGTATTACCAAGATATGATTTTTTTACGCAGTCCCCGATTGCTCCCGACAGGTAGGGCAGACTACGACAACGGCAGGTAGGGCAGACTACGACAACGGCTTTTTTATTGGACGAGCTGTATACGCTACCGCTTAAAAAGACCGTGCCCTTTACTAAAACACGCGATATAAAGGCGGTGGGCCTCATGCACGCGGCCTGGTATCGCTGTCTACTGGCTGCACGCCGACCACGACGGCCGCATAGCGCTACGACACGCATGTGCCTAGTCAGCGCCCCTCGCAGCCTGGACGCGCGCACCACGCCGGCTAGTGGCCCAGAGGCAGCTTTCAAACGGGGCTCCGGCGTCTTGCAAAATATTGTTTATGACTGTATTTCAGTGCAAGCAGAATTGGATACCAAACAGCGAGGCTGTTTCTGTTGCGGCTCACGAAAGCATTCAAGTCAAGGCTGCCCCCACCCCGGACGGCCTTAGTTGTCCGACGGACGTTCGGACGTCCGACGGAAATCCGGTTATGTTCGAAATACGTACAGCGGACATCCCTCAGACTATCTTTTGTGGATCCGGATCGCATCCTATGCACGTCCGACGGGCAGCCGGAGGCGGACATTCAGACGTTTCCCGGAACTTACTTGCAGGGCCCGCGATTGGTGTAAAAACGTGGCAATAACAATCGTGTAAAGCTGAAAAAGCATGTGGCATGGAAATGTGAGTCACATACTAGTCCTCTATGCCTTCGTCGTGAGAGTAAAGCAGACAACCGAATAAGCAACAGGTTCAAGTTTCCGATTGTCTGCTTTACTTTAACACAACAAAGCAATGAAGAGCAGTGTGCAATTAAAACTTCCATCCAAGAGGCACAAATGCTAGCTGACCCTAGTGAAAAATCCCGTATCGCGACAAACGGGTTTGAAACGGTCCTGTATTATACCGTATAATTTTCATACCGGTGTGACCAGTCCTGTGTGAAACTTAAACGGGTTTATATCTGACGTAGGGTATACTGCAGTGCAGTTGTGTGTGTCCCTAGTCCATTGTCCTTGTCTGAAAGCGCTGCGATACCATAATGTTTTATATCTGATAGGTTGTGTCCGGTATGAATCTCACCCGGACGGTCCGTACTGGTATAGGGTTAATACAGGGCAGACCATTCCAGTATGCATCTTATACATGACATCCAAAACCGGTATGGATATGAGACAGGGCGGACCATCTTGTATTGAGTTCATATACAGGACAGGTAATGTCCGGATTAACAGAAACCGGACAAACCCGATATGAACGAAACTGATACGGGACAGAGTATTTCCGCTTCTGAGTACAATTTGGGCGGATCGTGAAGCTCAACTAGGATGACCACGTCGGAACATGCCTTCGGGCTAAATAAGCATGAAACCATACATATTATATATTACAACTTTTCTGTATATGCGGAGTACGCGTTGTTTCGCAAATACCTAGAAGATATGAAGCCGTGGATGTGTGCGCTAGCAAGTACTGTCACCCGCAAAAGTGTGCGGGATCTCCAGCGCGTGGCTGAGCGGCGGGAAACTGCATTCCTGCGCCATCTGCCGTCAAAGAGCACGGCGTCGAGGCTCATGGAAATGGCGCGCCAGGGGCGCTTTGCGCATGCCTGTCCTTGCTTCGCTATCAAGCATGTCTCGTCACTAGCTTCCCCGTGACAACGTTGCGCGTCGAGCAAAACACACCGGCTTGCTTCGTCGTTCATCTTACCCGCCAAAGCAGACACGCGACGATGATGACACGGCGCATCAGCGGCTGCCGCGAGTGGCAAAAGCGCATCACGGGGAAGCTAGTGACGAGACATGCTTGATAGCGAAGAAAGGACAGGCATGCGCAAAGCGCCCCTGGCGCACCATTTCTGTGAGCCTCGACGCCGTGCTCTTTGACGGCAGATGGCGCAGGAATGCAGTTTACCGCCGCTCAGCCACGCGCTGGAGATCCCGCAAACTTTTGCGGGTGGCAGTACATACACGCATCGCGTTTTGCTTTTGCGTGTGCAACAGCAGCTGCAGCTTGTACGATCTTGCGGTGCATCTTCATATCTGCGACTGAAGATCTGCCATCTTCAACGAGAAAGTGCAAGCAAGAACGTAGCATTTCGTTAGCGGGGATAAAATACTGTCACGTGGTGGTGACAAGGCCGTCGAGGCCAAAAGAAAACACGGGCTTAATGGTACTGAAATTAACTCTTTATTGGGCTGACTTGCGCCCGCAAAAGAACTAGGCAACTCGGCGGCGGCGATAGCAACAAACGTGCTGGTCGATCGTCGAACAAAGAATGCCCGTCACACTCGTCAACGCTCAATTTAAAGGCTGCTCAGAACAATCTGGATAACGTTGCAAACAGCTACCAGCACGGGCTGGAACATTGTGGAAAGACACACGAGTGGCCGGAATCTTCGAGGTAGATTTCGGTGCATCTTGCACTACAACGAAATTGATAAAGATGTGAATAGCGACATCGAGCATCACAAAGATTACGGAACTGATAAGCGATCTGAAGTCAGAGTGACACGCCTTTATGCCGGCGGCTGTTAAACAACAGAGTTTTTAAGGTTTCGCGGCATTACTCCCCCTTAAAAAAACATCGCCTCGATGTTCCAAAACAAAGCAACTTAAACATAAACACTGCAAACTTTAAACACCACACATTCCTTAACGCGCGAAATATGGCTTCAGTCGTACAACATGTACAATTTCTGTGCGTGCGCGTCGCCGTTGTGATGCTGACATTCCGTCGGGAATGACTTCATAGTCCTGTGATCCGACGTGGCGAATGATTTTGTATGGCCAGTAAAAATCACAAAGGTTCTTCTCCTTCTTTAAATCTTCCGCACCTCTCCAAGCTAGGTGCTCCTTGATTCGGCGGGCGACGTGCAGTTCACGCGCAAACACACTGAGACGAAGGCCAACGAACTTGTAGTAACAAAACGAACATTAACTTTATATAACAATAACACGAAGCACAGGGTACAGGAAACTTATTCACACGAGACAGAGAGGCGACACACTTTACAAAAGAGACTGAGCTAAAAACTAACATCAAACTGAGTGCATCGCTCTTTTTAACGACTTCTCAGTCGGGGCCTGCCTGCTACGCTATCTCCATCAACGACTAGCCTCAGCACAAGAACCAGAACCGTCGGTGCCTGCGCGGCGCTCTTAAATAGCCAGCGCCGAATCTTCTAGATGCGGAGGAGGAACGGAAAGCAGCTTAGCGCTGCCAAAGCTATGCCTCCCCCCCCCCCCCCCCCCCGG
>JAJIZL010028016.1:128624-165569 GCA_023969395.1 Amblyomma maculatum | reverse complement strand
GGGGGGGGGGCGGCAGCGTGCGGGGGAGTGCACGCTTGACTCCGCGCATGGCGACGAGGGCGAGGAGGCGCAGCGCAGTGGCCGAGATGACGTAATCGGTCGCGTCGATTTCTCTTAGCTTGGAGAACTTTCCATCGCCGTTTCCTGCGGCGCGCGCGCCGAAACATTAAAGAAAGGGCCACCGCGGCGTTACACGCCCCACCATAAGAGTATTGCTGGGCTTTTTTGCCCAGCCAAGCCGAATACATACTAAAGGCCGCGGCCCTTCGTCCGCTGGCACACGGTCTACATGCACACTTTCTGTTCACAGTCGCTTTGTGGCATGCATGACGTTCAAAGCCAGTCGCAGTTCCTGGCGCACAAAGTTCACAAGCACGAAGTTCAAAAGCGCTTCTCTCGCGCACAGTCACTGCAGAGCATGCAAAGCGTTCACGATAAGTCCCAGATCCTGGAGGTCCACACACATCATATGTGGTCAAGTCCGGCAAGTGTTCTTTGCGCGCTTCGCTTGTCACTTCGTGCTCGCGAGCGCACACACTTTCATGCACAGGCGAGCAGGACCGCTCACGCCCGCCGGCGCTACGCTGCTCAGGCACAAGTGGAGAATTTATTTCATCTCGACACTCTTTAGAACTAGGGAGGGGCGCAGCATCATGCGGCTCGTGTAGGTCTGCAACAATGCAGCATTCTAAACACTCGCCTTCGAATGGGAGACTCATCGCTTCACGGAGCGTCACAGGTTCACGAGTGCTAGTGGCGGCAAATTCTGCGACTTTTACGGTGCTGACTTTGATGTTGGCGACAGCTCCTGGGACTTCTGCCCTACAAATAGCATCTGCAGCGGTCAACGTAAAATCGCGGATCTCGCCTATTCCATCGCTCACGCCCGCTGTCACTGAATCAACTGTGGCGCCCTGTTCTTGGTAAGCGCTCGCGCCTGTTCCCGCTGTTTACCCGCATTTGCGGCATTTAACGCGTCAGGATCAGTTTGTGAACACGCGACAGCTTTACGCTCTTCAATTACCTCGTCTACAGCGGGTTTGAGTTCGGTGTCCTGCTGTCGCGCGCCTTCCGGTGCCCCTGACGGGACGCTGACGCCCTCGGTAATTTGATCGCACGCGGGCACTTCTATTGGAAAGACTACAGCCGATGTTTTGGTGTTGTTTACTTCGCTGGCCGGCAACGCACCGCGCACGCCGACAGCATCGCTGTCCTCGCCGAAGGTCGTCTCCGCTGGCGTAGTGCTCGCGGCAGTGTCGGCCGGCAAGGCCGCTTCGTCACCTGACACGCTCCTTTCGGGTACTATTCGGGGCCGCTCTTTCGAAACGCTCTTTTTAGTTTCTTCTGCTTTAATATTTGTTTTGCAGGTGCGGGTACGCCGAATTGCGCGCTGGATCTTATCCGCGCATGCGATAGAATCGCCTACGTCTGTCGCATTGCGAGGCGTTTCAGAGTTTGTCATGCTTGTTTCTGCCTTCTCTTGTTCTGAAACCTTCTCAGGGGCGCGTTGTTGTGGGCGCTGACTGACATCGGTAATTGCGACCGCGTCTCCATCACAGGGCATTCTTGAGTTCGTCTTGTCCCCAGTCGGGCTTAGTTTGCCTGGCCCCACGGCCGCCTTACCGTTTGCGGGCGCCAGTAAACGGTCAGGTTCTTCTACTTTACTTGCTTGAATTTGAAACCACGAGGCATTCGTCGTTTTCCAATAATTGGACTTCTGCTCGTACCTTTCGGACTTCTGCCTCCGCTATCACTCTTTGAGTTTCTAGTTCGTACATTCTCAATTCTGCCTCCATCTTTCTCATTTCTAATTCAGCCTCTGCTTTCGCCTCTGCCTCTCGACGCTTCGCTAGGTCCTTACTATCCGTCTTTGTTACGCAATTCTTCCGTCTCAGTGAGGCTATGGGGACTCTTACGGACACTCTGGTCCACCCTGAAAACACTTACTTTCTGGTGTTCATGTTTGCTAACCTAACTACACGTCGACACCGCGCACCTCTCGCTCCTGATGCCTGAGCCACGCACACCAACGGACGCAAGAAATCCCGCTCACCCGAGCAACGGTACTGCCCTTCTCGCCGCGTCGCTCCTCACTGTGGGGCACTTCCGATCGTCGCTGCCTCTGACCGTCACCGCTGGGGGTCCCTGGGTCCTTGCACGCGTCGAAGAAGTTCCTACCCGAACGACCGGGAGATCTCAGCACCTCAGCAACGGTTGCTCCCTCCGTGCCGCGCCGCTCCTCGCTGGTGGGCACTCCTACTCGCCGCTGCCTCTGACCGTCTCCTCTTGGGGTCCCTAGGTCCTTGCACGCGGCGAAGCTCTTCCACCTTGAACGGCCGGCAGACTTCGGTGAGCGCCAATAACGTTGCGACGGCTCGAGTAACGGGCTGGGCTTGCGAAGTGCTGCAGCTGCCGAATCGTACTGTTGACTGCGCCAGTAAAAATCACAGGGTCTTCTTCTCCTTCTTTAAATCTTCCGCACCTCTCCAAGCTAGGTGCTCCTCGATTCGGCGGGCGACGTGCAGTTCACGCGCAAACACATTGAGACGAAGGCCAACGAACTTGTATTAACAAAACGAACATTAACTTTATATAACAATAACACGAAGCACAGGGTACAAGAAACTAATTCACACGAGGCAGAGAGGCGACACACTTTACAAAAGCGACTGAGCTAAAAACTAACAACAAACTGAGCGCATCGCTCTTTTTAACGACTTCTCAGCCATCAACGACTAGCCTCAGCACAAGAACCAGAACCGTCGGTGCCTGCGCGGCGCGCTCTTAAATAGCCAGCGCAGAATCTTCTAGATGCGGAGGAGGAACGGAAAACAGCTTAGCGCTGCCAAAGCTATGCCTTCCCCCCCTGGCCTTCTGGAGAGGCCTCGAACTTTCTGGAACATGGTTAACACGCGCAGCCCTCTCGCGCGAAGCGAGGAGGGGGGGGGGGCGGCAGCGTGCGGGGGAGTGCACGCTTGACTCCGCGCATGGCGACGAGGGCGAGGAGGCGCAGCGCAGTGGCCGAAATTACGTAATCGGTCGCGTCGATTTCTGGTAGCTTGGAGAACCTTCCATCGCCGTTTTCTGCGGCGCGCGCGCCGAAACATTAAAGAAAGGGCCACCGCGGCCTTACACGGCCCAAAGTATCGACAAAACAACTTTTCACTTAATCTGCGCCGGCGAACTGGTGTCCAAACCCACACTTGGTCTCCTGGGTTGTACTCTGCGTGGCGACGTCTAAGTTCTGTCGTCGGCTGTCGGTGCACTGTTGGTCTTTAGGGCTTCCTCTGCACGCTGCAGGTAGGCGGCGACGTCAAGGTTATCCTCGTTGGTTACGTGCGGCAGCATTGCGTCGAGCGCCGTCGTGGGCTCCCTCTCCCTGCCGTACATAAGCTTAAACGGGGTCGCTCTGGTCGTCTCCTGGACTGCCGTGTTATAGGCGAAGATCACGTACGGCAAGATGGGGTCCCAGGTCTTGTGTTCAGCGTCGACGTACATGGCGATCATGTCCGCGATCGTTTTATTCAGGCGCTCCGTAAGACCATTGATCTGAGTATGGTACGCAGCTGTTCGTCGATGGCTTGTATGACTGTATTCCAGGATTCAGGTAGAACGAAAGGAAGAAGATGGTTTGCATGGTATAAAAAAGAAGAACCGAACAAGGGTAAATAGGGTACACCTCAGGTCGCAGATGAGCCAACGTTTCGACAAGTGGACTTGTCTTCGGCATAGCGATCATCACTGGCAGGGGTTTAAATACGCTTTTACTGCCGAAGAAGAAAAGCTGGGGAGGGGAAAGTGGGTGCGAAAGAGGGGGGGAGAGGATGGGTGAGAAGAAAGTGGGTCATGAAGTGGGGGAAAAAAAACGAAACATCTTGAGTATGTACATATCAGCCATAGAACCAGGGATTCTGTAGCCTGCAAAAGAAGTAAAAGCGGCAGTACCAGGAAAAAAAAGGACTACTATGCCGGTTAGGTGGTTAGTCACCACTAAAGACAGTTTGGTGAAAATACACCTTACAAATGGAAGCTATGCAAAGGGCCCTGATAAGGCATATATCTAGGGGGACAATTCTTAAAAGGAGGGGGTAGGGCGGGGAGTACATAGCCACAGGATAATAACCGCATAGTGAAAAATAATAATAACCTTAAGTGTGTATCTCAACCTGGAACCCGAGATCCTGTGGCCTACAAAAGAAGTAAAAGCGGCAGTACCAGGAAAAAAAATCATAGTACCGGGTTGATGATCAGTCACCAATTAGGCGGGTTTGGTGCAGATACACCTTACAAAAGAAGGGTTTGCGAAGGGCCCTGATAAGGCATATATCTATGGAGGACAATTCTTAAAACTTCCTGCAAAGGGGGGGGGGGGGGGGGGGAATACAGTCACAGGATAATAAGCGCACAGGGAACCAGCACTGACATGAGAAAATAAAAAGAAAGAAAGAGCGAGAAAAATAATGATAATAATAATAAGTGATAAGAAGGAAATGTGTTTAGAGGAGGGTTATGATATTTCGGAAGGGAATAGGGTGTGCGTGCGTTGTGAATAAACTGTACAATTAAGGCTATGTGAGATTGTTTTTCCGAATAGTTATGATGGAGAGGGAATATACCTAAGGGATTCTAGCGTGCCCTTAGATATATTTATTCCTGCTGGTTCCAATGTTCTAAATTTATGAATTAGATACGCCTCTCTATATTTTCTGTCCCTTGCAGATTTAAAGCCTGACTGGAGAATATATAATTTACTTTCTTCGAACTTATGGTCTTTCTGGTTGAAATGCTGGGAAACTGCTTTCGGGAGTTTTTGCCTACGTCTGCCCGATGTCCATTAAGCCGCATGCTCATTGGTTGTCCTGTCTCTCCGATGTACTGTTTATGACAAAAGGAGCATTCTAGAAGGTAGATAACGTTTGAAGATGTGCAGTTAAAGCCTGATTTTATGTGAAAAGTGAAATAACCGTGGTGTCTTTTTGTATATGACTGCACGTCTTACATCTAGGTCGAGAGCAAGGGTGTGGTTGTGTTGGATGCTTGTTGTCGAGTTTAGAATGTACTAGAATATCTCTGAAGTTCGCGTTACGTTTGTATGTCACCCTTGGTGCCTCCGGAAATATTTTCTTCAGGCGTTCATTACACGTTAACATGGAATGGTATTTCCGCAGAATATTGTTTATGTTTGGAAGGGCATTGGAGTATTTAGTTACAAAAGAAGGCTGTCGTTCGGTGTTGGCCTTTGGTCGTTTCGTGAGCACATCGTTGCGGTTTAAAGTGCTTGCTTTTTCGAGGGCCGTATTAAGGGAGTTACCGGGATAGTTCCTCTGGATTAGTGTTGCTTTCAATGAATGTAGTTCGTTTAGGTGGTCACTATCATCGCTACATATTCTTCTAAGCCGCGTCGCCTGTCCTACAAATATTCCTTGTTTACAATGTTTCGGATGATGACTCCTAAAATCTAGATATTGTTGCTTATCCGTTGGCTTTCTGTACAAAGAAGTTTTGAGTTTTCCCATTTTCCACTGACACCGTGGTGTCGAGCAAGTCGACTTTTAATTGCGACGACTGACAAGTGAATTTAAAGCTAGTGTGATGATTATTAAGATGCGAGACGAAAGAATGAAGTGATTCTGATCCGTGCTGCCATATCATGAAAATATCGTCAATATAGCGAAGGTATATAAGTGGCTTTTCCGGGAATGAATTTAGTATATTGGATTCTAGAACTCCCATGAATATATTCGCGTAAGTCGGCGCGAATGGAGTACCCATGCTGGTTCCAAATATCTGCAAATAATAGGATGAATCGAACTCGAAATAATTTAAAGTTAGGACTAGTTTAAGGAGCGAGAGATAAACTTCAGAGGCATGCGGATGGTGGTTGTTGATTAGTACTTGGGAGAGGGCGTCGATACCTTCATTGATAGGAATATTAGTGTAGAGTGCCGCGACATCAAGTGTGACAAGTATACAATCATCTGCCAGATTGGTGGTGTTATTAATACGCTCAATAATTCGGAGAAAGTGAGGTGTGTCCTGCACAAACGAAGGAAGCTGGGTCAGGAGGTCTGCTAGGTGGTGATTTAGGAATATTGAGAGGTTTTCTGTGGGCGTATTATTGTTAGAAACAATTGGTCTTTCTGGTACGTCTGTGGTAAACAATGCTTCTGCGGAAACCTTACGGATCTTGGGTAGTGGGTAAAATCGACCTGCTTGTTTGTTTGACGGCTGAAGAAATTTATATTCTATCGGTAATTACTTCCCTGGCTAATAGATCTCTTATTTTATTCAGGATGACTTCACTGAGCTGTTCTGTCGGGCCAGTATTCAACTTTTCGTAGTGGAAAGAGTTGTTAAGCTGTCTATATGCCTCTTTTTTTGTAATTTTCAACAGGGAGAATAAATATGCTACCACCTTTGTCTGCAGGCTTGATAACTAAGTCAGTCCTAGAAGCTAGGTTGTCAAGAGTTGCTATTTCAGTTATACAGAGGTTTTTGGGCTTTCGAGCTAGCTTTGTTTTTTCAACAATTTCTTTTGAGACGGATTTAATGTATAGGTCTAGTTCGGGGCTGCGCTCTGCATCGGGAAACCATGTGCTGGGGGCTCTGAGTAGGTTGGAAGCTTCCGGTACATTGTTTAGATTTTCAGCGAAGAATTCTTTAATACGCATTCTTCTTGCGAATTCAGTTATATCTCGGTGAAGTTCATATTCAATAAAGCTATTATTTGTTAGGCAGAAGGTCAGGCCTCGCCTTAGAATCTGTTTATCATTATCGCTTAGAGATTTAGAAATGTCACTGATGTTGCTGTCTCCTGTCTCATAGGTGATATTCGTCGCTGTGAAACTGCAGGAGGTGTTATTCGCTGCCAAGGTGTGTCATTATCTACCGACTGCTGATCCCTTCTGAATTTACGCTGTTTTTTAACCTGAAGCTTTTGTTCTTTCCTTTTCACGAATTCGTTTAGTACTTGATGCTCGTCCGCGGTTAGGATGGCTTGCGTCAACTCTGCCGTAAACGCCGTTCCCCTGTCCGTGAAGAGCACCTCTGGGGCGCCGCGTCGCAAGAGAATTTGTTCGACAAAACATTTGGCGACTTCTGCCGCGGTACCTGCTGGTAGGGCTTTTGCTTCGGCGTAACGGGTAAGGTAGTCAGTGGCCACGATGATCCACTTGTTACCTATAGACGAAGCTGGGAAGGGGCCGAGGAGATCCATCCCAGTTTGTTGAAAGGGCAGGATTGGGGGCGGAATCGGGTTTAGTAGTCATGCTGGTCTAATAGGCGGCGTCTTGCGTCGTTTGCACTCACGACATTTCTTCACGTAGTGGAAAACTTCGGCAGGAAGTCACGGCCAGTAGTACTTCTCCTGGATTCGACGCAACGTGCGTGCAAATCCGAGATGGCTTGTTGTGGGCTCATCATGCAACGCCTGCACAATTTCCTGCCGGAATGTTTTAGGCACTACAAGAAGTTGCGCAGTCCTGTTGGGTGCGAAGTTATTCTTCACGAGGAGGCCATTGCTTAACGCGAACGAAGGTAATTGTCGCCTGAACACACCAAGAGGGGAAGCGGTCTTTCCTTCTAAGTAATCGGCTAGCGCTTTCAGCTCAGGGTCTGACCGCTGTTATGCGAAACTGCTCACGCTTACCAGTCCCTAAAAGGCGTCGTCGTCATTGTCCTTCAAGGGAGCGTCGACGGGAGCGCGTGATAAGCAGTGTGCGTCGGAATGCTTCCGGCCCGACTAATAGACTACAGTCTTGTCAAATTCTTGAAGTCGTAGGCTCCGTCTGGCAAGGCGGCCGGAAGGATCTTTCAAATTAGCCAGTCAGCAGAGTGCGTGATGGTCGCTTACCACCTTGAATGGTCGGCCGTATAGGTATGGACGAAGCTTAGAAGTGGCCCAGATGATCACGAGGCACTCCTTCTCGGTCGTCGAGTAATTGACTTCGGCTTTTGTGAAGGACCTGCTAGCGTAGGCGATTACTTTCTCCTGTCCGGCACTCGTCTGGGCGAGAACGGCTCCTAGGCCCACACTGCTCGCATCGGTGTGCATTTCGGTCTCGGCGTTTTCATCAGAGTGGTCAAGTACAGGAGAGCATTGCAGGCGGCGCTTAAGTTCGTCAAATGTGTCTCCTTGCGGCGCTTCCCATTTAAAAGGTACGTCAGCCTTTGTAAGCTGTGTCAACGGTTCGGCGATGCGCGAAAAAGTTTCTGACAAATCGTCGATAATAAGCGCACAGCCCAAGGAATAGGCGAACAGCTTTCTTGTCGGCAGGCGGTGGGAATTGTGTGATTGCAGCTGTTTTCTCCTGGTCTGGGCGAATACCCTTCTTGCTAACAATGTGACCTAGGAACCGGAGTTCTTCGTAGGCGAAGTGACACTTCTCTGCTTTTAGCGTTAGTCCCGATGATTTGCTGGCTTCCAGCACTGTCTGTAATCGTTTTAGGTGGTCTTCAAAGTTTAACGAGAAGACAACAACGTCATCCAAATATACCAAACAAATTTGCCACTTCAAGCCTGCCAGCACTGTGTCCATTACTCGCTGAAATGTGGCTGGTGTGGAGCAGAGGCCAAATGGCATCACCTTAAACTCAAAAAGACCGTACGGTGTGATGAATGTGGTCTTCTCGCGATCTCTTTCGTCGACCTCAATTTGCCAATATCCGCTCTTCAGGTCCCTCGATGAGAAGTACCTTGCATTACAGAGCCGATCGAGTGTCGTCGATGCGGGGAAGCGGGTAGACATCCTTCTTCGTTATGCTATTCAGCCGGCGGTGTAGTCAACGCAGAAACGAAGTCTGCAGTCTTTCTTCACCAAAACGACTGGTGCCGCCCAGGGGCTGTTCGATGGCTGGATTACGTCATCACGCAGCATTTCCTCAACGTGATCGTGAATGGTCTGGCGGTCTCGCGGCGATACGCGATAAGGGCTTTGGCGCAGAGGTCGGGCGTGTTCGTCCGTTATAATGCGGTGCTTGGCCAGTGATGTTTGTCGTACCTTCGATGATGACGAGAAGCACTCCCAGTAGCTTCGAAGAAGACTGAGAATCTGGTCTTTCCTGCGGTGAGTCAAAGCCGGGTAGATGTCAAATTTGAGCTGACGGAATTGGTTCGGTGCGTATTCCAGCGTTTGGTCGTGGAGGGTGAATACATCTTTGAGGTCGGCTAATTCGTCGAGAAAAGCGATCATCATGCCCTTGTTGAGATGCCGGTATTGTTCGGTGAAGTTTGTTACCAGCGCCTGAGCTTGACCTCTCCGGAATTTCGCGAAGCCTCTTGCGATGCCGACACCTCATTCTAAAGCAATTGGATATTTCCTTTGACGACGCCTACACCGGATTCAATGTTTGCGCTACCTGCGCAGACTGCGATGCTTGATCGGGCGGGACGGACAATTCTTCATCGAGGACGTTTAGAGCGATGTGTTGCATCGACGTCGTCGTAGCAGGAATGGCTTTGTCTGCAGACAGCTTGATGAGCTGGGATCGCAGGTCGATGATAGCCCTATTGTTCATTTAGGAAGTCCATGCCTAAAATCACGTCGCGGGAGCACTGCTGCAGTACCACAAAGCTGGTGGTGTAAGTACGCCCATTTACGGTTATTCTTGTTGTGCATCGTCCCGATGGAGTAATCATGTTGCTACCAGCGGTGCGAATCAGCGGGCTATCCCAAGCGGTGATAACTTTCCTAAGCTGAGAGGCTAACTGTCCACTGATGACTGAATGGTCAACTCCGGTGTCTACTAGGGCAGTGACTCTGCGACCGCCGACAGCAACTTTAAGGTCACTTGTCCGCGTCCTCGCATTGCACGTGGGCCTTGGTGTTCGATCTCGGCTCCGTCGTTTCTTCAGGTCATGGCCGGGGCATACCGTTGTTACTTCGCTGGGCGGCGGTGTCGGCGTGCAGTCTGGTCATGTTGTCGTCGATGTTTTTGTGTGGAGCGGCGCTGAAATGGCTGCGTCGTCGTTAGTGGTCGTTGGCGGCGGAGGATGTTCGTCGTTTCGCCGTTGAGCAGCCTCACCTCCAAAGGTTGATCTATTTAGTTTCCTCTGCGCGGGCTTGGAGATCTTCCGCGCACACTTTCATCGTAGTTACGGCCTGGCGACGCAAAGCGGGCCCTGTATGGCGATGGAGACCTGAACCGACCGCTTGGTGGCGCAATCTCACTGCTACGCAGATAGTTGTCGATCTCTCGCGGTCGTTCACCTGGGCGTGGTCGTGCAGCGTCGACTGCAAATCCGCGGAGATCAATTCGTCGGTACGGGCAGTGGCGTAGAATGTGGCCGGCTTCACCGCAGTGGAAGCACAATAGCCGGTTGTTTGCTGTCCTCCAGCCATCGCACTTCCTGGGGCTTGGGGATCGTTGGTAGGCTTGGCGGGCGGGGGTAAAGGGGTGGTTTTCAGGAACAGGACGGTAGCGGCGAGGGCTCGGAAAGTCATCTCGTCGGGGCGCAGGGCGACGTAATGCAGCAGCGTAGTTCACCGCTGTTGCCTCTTGTGCTGGAACAGTCGTAGCCGTCGCTTGAGGAACGCCCAGCGCCTGCTAGACTTCTTCACGGACGACGTCCGCGAGCGTCGCCACCTGGGGTTGTTGCGACGATGGCATCAATTGGCGGAACTCCTCTCGCACGATCTCCCGGATGAGGTCCCGAAGGTTCTCTCCACTTGCAGATGCGCTGGGGTAGTGGCTTGAGTAGTCTGGCTGAAGTGGTCGCTCGTAGTGGCGCATCCGGGTGTACAACGTCTTCTCGATTGCAGACGCTTCCGTTTCAAATTCCGCCACGTTTTTTGGCGGATTTCGGACAAGATTTGCAAAACGCAATTCTTTGACACCTCGCATTAAAAATTTGACTCTCCCACCTTCGGTCATGTTAGGGTCGGCGCGGCGAAAGAGGCGCTTCATCTCCTTTATGTATGCCAGGACAGGCTCGTCAGTAAGTTGAAGTCTTGACTGAAGGAGGGCCTGGGCGCTTCCCTTTCGGACGATGCTTGAAAAGGCAGTCAAAAACGCTTCCTTGAAAAACTCCCAATCCTTCATAGCTGACTCATGATTTTCGAACCAAACTCGGGCATGTCCTTGAAGAAAAATGTAGACTTGCCTGAGGTTCGCGCCGTCGTTGCAGCCGTTGAATTTTGCCGCACGGTCGAAAAGGTCCATCCAGTCTTTTGCATCTTCGTCCGGTCGTCCATGGAAGCAGGGGGGCTCACAGGGTTGAACCAAAATACCCGGTGCTGTAGGCTGGGCGATTGTCAGCGTCGATGCCTTCCGAGGTCGAATGGGGTCCGGCAGCAGACCGTGTTCAGATTGGAGTCCTTGAAGCCGGCAACTGGTTCGGCGGTCTGTTGGCTATTCCTCCAGTGTAACGCGAACAAGGGGGTTGGGGCATTTGTTTCTACGACAGATTGTCAGCAGATTTCTTTTTGTTCGCGATGTAAAAGATCCATTTTTGTGTACTGTGTGCCAATTAAGGCTCTGAAATGCACTGCCGGACTTTGTTATCTCGACCGAAAGTGTATCGGGACGCATTTTTGGTTATTTTAGAGAAGTTGTCGCTAGTGTGCGATTCCTGTCTGTTCGATTTTCTTATGAATATTTATCTTGTGTTAGCAGGAAGGAGCTGTACTAGGATTTGTGTAACTTAGTTCTTGCCATACCAATGTACAGGGCCTTATACAGTTGAGGACCAGGATGCGATGTACTTAAGCGGGTGAAGGCGATGCAGGTAACGTCAAATGCAAAAACGTTTTTCTTTAAGTTACACACGAAAACACTGCTAGTAAAGAAGTTCTTGGAAGGGAAGAAGTTAATTTTACCTTGTGGTTCACATTGCTTAATTTGTAAACAGCCAGAAACTATAGACCACGTTTTCCTACATTGTTGGGAAGGTGTATACTTTTGGGATATTGTACAAAGGACTTTAAAAAAGGAATTTCCATTAGCTCGCATGGTATTAGGTACCTGTCAGTAGAGAATGAGGACGGGATGCCTTTTGACCTTATTATTCTAATGGCCCTCCACTGTATTCGGCGCTCGAGAATGGCAGGATACCATTGCGATCCTGACGCACGGCCAGCACGGATCTATTTTCGGGAAGGCATGAATAGATAAATTGAAACTCAGAAACTTGCTCCTGAAGCTCCCGAGTGGCTCGGAAGATTGGAGCCATTAGTGACCCTAACAGAATTTTAGCATGACGACGCCACAACCCGCCTGGATGATTTTTGTATTAATGAATGCTCATTGTGCCCTGTAAGGGGTTTTGTGTATTGTGCCGAAGTCAGGCAATAAAGAAAAAAAAACTGCCGTGGTGGAGTGGTTAAAGTGCGTGCTTGCTGGCTGAAAAGACTGTAGCTCGAACCACATGTGAATTTTTTTTTTCTGGTTTCTTTCTTTTCTTTTTCAAATGCAGTGGTGGTATTTTATAGCTCTGCATGCTTTTTCCAGCCTGGCGTCCAGTTTTTTCTCTGTAACATGGGCCACTGGCCATACAAGAATTTCCGCGATGAGAGCTCCGCGCGGTTTCATTTCGGTTCAGCCTGTATCAATTAACCAGAAACGGGACGAACGCGTCATTCCCGGAACTGATACCGGGCAGAGTATACCGCTTCTGAACGGAAGCCGGGCCGATCGACGAAGCTCAACCAGAATAACCATGCCGGTCATGCCAGCGCACTAAATAAGCATGATACCAACATTATTTAAAAATTATCCTGTATATAAAGAGCACGCTTCGTTTCCCAAATACCTCGAAAATACGAAGCCATCGAAGTAAGCGCTAGCAAGCATATACGCGCGTCACGTCGCTTTTGCGCGTACAACAGTCGCTGCAGCTTGTACGATCTTGCGGTGCGTCTTCATATCTGCGACTAAAGATCTGCCGCCTTCAACGCGAAAGTGATAGCACGAACGTAGCGTTTCGCTAGCGATGAGAAAAAACTGTTCAATAAAAAATAAACATCACTGAACAAACGCATTCTCGAATGTTTACATATTGAAACCGCTCAGTCGGAAGTGTATTCATTGACATCGATGCTCTGCTGTTAGCACGTGAAGCTAAAGCGCCCAGTATTACAAGTATTATTGCACCGGACATCTCTGTATGTAGGAAAACCTACAAGCGTTCGTAGACGTTGAAAAACAAATCAGCACTAGTAAATTATAATATCTTGAGGTTTGCCTTCAATAAAGCGCCGCATTATAAAGATACCGCACATTTGTGAACCCTCGTAATAGCCTAGAAAAATATTCAGTGTGTTTAAATGGCGATCGGTGAATTACGGCCACAAATTCTACAACCAAGGAAAATATGCAAAGTACGAAAGAACAAAAGTAGCTACATATACTGAATAATAACCACTGTAACCATCACCCGCCGTAGAGTAGTGGTTAAAGTGTCCGTCTAAAGACCATGTGGACCGAGGTTCGATTCCACACTTGGTGGTAATAGTTACTTTACTTATTATTTTAAATATAGTCATGTTATTTTATATTTTTGCACGCTTTTTCCACCCTGGCGACGCGTTTCTTTCCGGAAACAAGGGCCATCAACCACCCAGGCAGCACCAGCCGTCGGCCCAATATTGGGGATTGATTGGGGATTACTGGCCCACAAGTGGCCCAATGGTGCCAATGAGCTACCAATAATGTGCAGCCGTGCCATAACATAATCATTATTGGCCCAGTGAACTTCACCCATATCCGTTATTGGCATTCAACTGGCTAAACGCGGTCAATAATGCCCATGCATATTGAACAGCTTGCCATTATTGTATACACAATGAGACAACCTGGTCATTATTGGCCAACCAGCTACAATGGCTTGCCAATATCTTCCACACCATGGTATAACCTGGTAAATATTGTTGGGTAAATAACAACGGCTTCTCAATATTGAATTTATCTAGGCAAACAGTGGTCAATAATGTCCAACCAACTTTGGCGGCTCCCTAATATTGTAATATCTTGGTTTCTACTGGTCGATATTGTCTAATGAACCTTGATGGCTGGCCAGCATTGCACATATCATGGCATAGGTTGGGCAATAATGCTCTGCCAATATGGCTGTCTTGTCAACATTGAATATATATTGGCATGCATTGGTCAATATTGTTCTGACAGTCATGCTGGCATGCCAACAATGTATACAGATCGGCTTTTAGTGGTCAATATTATTTGATGGATTGTGATGGCTAACCAGCATTGAACATATCATGGCATAGCTTGGTTAATATTGTCCGGCCATTATGGTTGTCTTGTCAGCATTGCATCCTAATGGCATAGGTTGGGCAATAATGTTCTGCCAATATGGATGGCTTGTCAACATGAAATATATCTTGACATAGATTGGTCAATATTGCCCCATCAGATTTGGTGGCATTCCAATATTGTATATATCGTGGTTTCCAGTAGTCAATATTGTCTAACGAGCTTTGATGGCTGGTTACCATTGTACATTTCAGGCTGCGGCGGCGCTAAAAAAACAGTAGAAGCAGCTCTGACCGACACAGACATTTTTCAATGTGCATATATTCCAATATAACTGTTTTTGGACTATTTTGGTCCCCTAAATTTTTCGCTGGCCCGGTCATCAGTTTACGTTCACTGTAGAAGATATTCATACGCCACGCGTAATTTGGGCCACCATATATATGTTTTTTGGGATTAATGTACAGATTGTCTTAAAATTGTTTGACTGAGCTGACCGCACAAAATGCACGGAAGCGCCCATCACAGAAAATGTAGAATATATTTTTCTGAATATAATTTCCGTGATTCACTAATTGCTGCGGCAGACCTGCCATTATATTTGACAATTTTGGTAGAGTACTCTTATTTACGATTTTAGGCACGATTAATTGTTATGTAAAATTCTGCATATAATATCTTCGAGACAATTCCTGCAGGCTAGATGGCCGGATGTCGATCACGCGTGGACGTAGCTAACACAGATAGTGTTCCAAACTTTAGCCAAGTGTTGAAAAAATTCTGACAGCACGTGGAATCTACACTGCAGAAATTTGCGAAGGCGAGAATAATGCTGCTGTATATGGTGCATCACGCATCATTATCGTTATCAACTAAACGCAGCGTCATTACCATTGATACTGTTATCATTGTCATTATCACTAATTGCAGCGTCATTCTCGTCGCTATCATCACGGCAGACAAGGAGAATTACGTATGGTGCTAGTTTCGCGATCCAGGGTTTAGCGCAGTTGGTTAAAGCGCTAGCTAGGCTAGGAGTCCGATTCCCGGTGGAGACGATTTATTTTTCTGATCTCGTCAAACCGGGATGATTGAAAGTGATAGACACATCAGTTCACAGATCCTGAACACATCTCGACAACTCTCGTGCATGGGATTTCGTTCCATGGGCCTACATATACGCATACGAGTGCACAAGCATACGCACACGCTCGAGCACACATCTGACAAGCAAGCGTTTAATAGATGCGTGTCCGCGAAAAACCACCTGCGCAGTCAAGAAACGCAAGGTATACTCAAATGCGAACAACGCAACAGAACGTGTGAGTCGCTTGAACAAACACCAGTGGCTACGTTTGGATAGTAAACGCAGAAACGATCGAATATATCCGGTGAATCCACATCCTGTAAACGTTTGTCCATGATTGGAAACACGCACGCGTAGCATCATTATTTCCGCCTTGTTTTACGCAATAGAGAGAAACCTTACATATGTTTAAGCGATAGCAGAGGTGGGAGAGATCGATCGCGCTAGCCAATCAAACGCTCACTGCATGATTCGCCATTACGCTAGCTGTTTCCAGCATTCAGCATCAGCACCGACTATACCACGCCTCAGTACTAGCTGTTCTTATAGACAGATATGTTGGGCTGCTTTCAAGGCCTTCGAGTTCTAATATCTACTCAACACAAATTTACATCTTATTCCTGTACTCTTTAGCGCTCTGCTGCGGGCTTCAGCAATAGGCAGATAAAGACTGAACGACTTTGGCCATCGGTGTAGCAGCGCATAAAATATTTCAGCTCAAAGAAAAAATACAAGCAACATATATTCTACGCTCTGTCTAGCTAAATTCACTTGACAAGAAAAGAAATCTGAACTGTACTGGAATGGTTCGTATTCTAATGCGACGTAAATAGCACACTGCCGAAACGTTGTGTATGTGGAAGATAATAAAATAAATCAACAGCACTACATGTAGCAAGGCAAACGAAAAAAATAAAAATTTAGAACAATTACCTACAGTGAAATGAATGCGCGCTCATGTGTCGCCAGCATATATGGTAACAAAATTGAAATTGCATAATAGTGTTTTTTGTTCGAAAGCTGCAATGCATGGCTCACAATGATGCATTTGACTACAGATTTTGACAGCGTTCTCCTAAGCACTGATCCGAAACTATTCTTGAAGCATTCTATGCCTTATTATCCAACCATATAATCACCGCACCGAAGGCGTTTCCCTCTAGAGAACTAAACAATTCTATCCCATCGTGTCAACCCGATAGCTAATGGCAATTCATATATATTAAATGTAATGCGAGTGCGTTATTTATGCAGTTTTGGGGCATTTTTAGAAAACATCACTGTCGAAAAATCTAACACATGATTGAGAATTAGGTTTCCTCTGAAATATTCTGCTGCTTTCACAAGCGCAGCTTCCGCGGGCTGAAAGATGATTTTACCACGCTTCTTTCTGAGGACTACACCTTGTCCCAAGTTCGTAGATATAGTTTCAATGTTGACCCTTGCTTTCTTTCTATTCTTTCTTTATTGCCAATTTAGTTCTTCAGATCTTAGCTCGTCGAGTATTTTGTATCTCTTGCTGCTTTATATGCCCACGCTTAGTTCTATGCGGATTTTTTCTTGCTCTAAACGTCGACCTGATTTGAAAAAAAAACTTAATAACATGGGAATTTTAACCTTGAAGTACCCGTAGTTTAGTCGTTTTCGCTTTCCTTTTCCTTAATAGGAATACAGCAAGTATACGGGCTGCTGCATCGCTCAGTTGCGCGTATTGACGTTTCAAGAGCACTCCGTCATGAACCTGTGTGCCATCTTTAGTAAAAACATTATGTCCATTTGTTCGAACCGAGAATGATTCCGTGAAAACTGAAGATTGTTTTACGAATGTGATTATTTCTGAAACACATAGGTAAAACGCATTTCGCATTAACAAAAAAAATGTAGCGAAATTATCACGCCACTGAAAACGTTACCAAGCCAGCAACCAAGGCGACCAAAGAGGTCCGAACGCACTTCTCGTTGTTTTAGCGAAGCCGAGGGCAAAACTCTGCGCATTCCTCCTCACATGCTTGGCGCAAAGCACATATGGTTTCCATTCTCTCGTCCTTTTGTCGCCTCTCCGCCGAGGGCCTTGACTAAAGCAATTTTCCAAACTGCTTTCAACTTCACCTCTTGTAGCCTTTTCTCCCCGTGAAGCAGTCATTGCGGAAGGACAGCGACCTTCACTGCCCTTTCTTTCCTCCCGGCTAGGCGTTGCTCACAATGCCCCCCCCCCTTCTACTCCCCCGCACTCTTCCCTTCCTTCCCGCCAACTTCTAGGATCTGTGGGATATTCTTGGGGGGGGGGGGGGGGGGGGGGATACCGGACGCGGGTTATGCCGGCGTAATGTCGCGGCGGCACTCTTGGCGTCCGGGGGAAGGGGAGATGGGACGTGGGGAGGGGTGGGGGGGAGTCAACTTTCCTGGCTAGCAGCCTTCTGGGCTCGCGCGGTCCTACGGGACCTCTTTCATTTCTCTCACCTCCTTTCGAGCTTTATGCCTCCTCTTTAGACAGATCTCAAGCAAAAAAAAAATAGAGAGAGAGAGAGAAAGAGAGAGAGAAAACAAAACGATCCTTCTGGCCCCTTCCAACCGTGCCTCGAAACTCGACACAAGCGGTTGATTCAGAGGCGTCCGGCCGGCCACACAATCCCCACCCGCTCGAGCTCCCGCAGCTTTGGACAGCAGAACCGAAAACCCAACCCTTGTGAAAGTTCCAGTTCGTTTTAATGACCATGCCTGAAAGAGGATATCTGTGAGTATCACCAGCATTTTAAGTTGTTTGTTCATAACTGAACTGAGCTTTTTGAGATTATTTCTTGCTTTGTCTCGTTGTAACATCGCTACTTTTTCTTACCAGGTGTAATAAAGCATCAGATCACTGGGATGTACTTTGCCTGGCAACATTCATTTTAGATTGTTGCAACTGAGGTCTGCGAATCTGCACTAGCCTTACGGTAAGATACCTTTTTTTTGCATGATTTGGTGCTGTTTGTTGTCAGCCTTGATCATCATGTCAATAACCGATATGCTTGCAAGAACGGAAAACCATTTATTTGGACCGCTCCACGCTAGTCAAATCTGAACTGTATCTTCAGCGCACTATTTTATATGCATAAACTCTGGTCACAAACACAAAATTTACGGCGCAGAGATAGCCAGTTTATATTGCAAAAGAAAAATGTGGCCCTCTAAAACATGATGCGTGTTTTGTGTGATTTTTAGGTTACAACTTCATCGCGCGTGTTGTGTGTCTGAAGTGATCAATTTCTTTTACATACTGTATTCAAAACTCATGGTTAAGTTGAGCTTTCTGGAACATGATTTTTAGTTCCGAGCGAATATTTAATATTGTAATTTGCCGTTATGAATGAGCGTTTGGAATGGTCTAAACGACTTTTAGCTTATTCACGTGTTTGATATTTCTCCTGCGCTAATCACGAGTAGTAGAAGTGTCATAAAATAGCCAGCAGGTGCAGTTTTACTATCACTTGTAGAAAACTAAAAGCGTCCGGAAAAATCTGCCCACGCACTTATCTTACTGCTAAATTTGATTATTTGCGGAAATAATAAAAAAACTTTTCGTTCAAAAATACACTTATCCACAATTATAGATTGTTATATCGCGCAGAAAAAAGGGGCTCGCCTGAAACATGACACTTTATCTTCTACGTGCAAGAGCTTCTACTGTCCGCGCGAAGAACTGTATGAAAAAGAAATTCTGAAAAGGGGATTGTTATTTACAGTTGCTACCATAGCTCTTATACTTTACCACACGTACAAACTTGTTTCTACAACAAACATGATGCCAAGCTACGGATTTCTTTATTTTTTCAATTTGAGTATAATCATACAAACCCCAAAGCATCTGTGTAGTACGTTGTTTTGGCTGCAGCTTTGACAAATTTTAAAATTTTCTGTGTGCAGTAATGATGCGGTGTACACTAATTTTAGCAGCCGCGGTAGGAGTGCGACTACCATTTTTTGCGTCTCTTTTTTCTTTGTAGTTTCTTTTAGTTCTTGCGGCAATCTACCCTAACGAAAACTATTCAAAGGAAAGCTATTGATCTGAAGCATGCAGTTATGACGACGTCTTTCTTCTACAGGTGTTCGATCACAAAAGCACAAGTAGAAGGGGGCAAGCACTGACTACTGTTTAACGAATAGATAACGGAATCATTTGTTTTATGTTTTTCAGCGTCAACAACACATCCAGATGGGAAGCCGTGCACTGCCAGATGTCGAAACCAATGTAACCAAATTAATATGGCCAGCCTCACCGAGTATGCAGCTTATTTCAACCTGAGTAAACCAGACAAGAAAGTTGCCTGAGGGCCAACAGGTGGTGCTTTATTTTGCATTTTTACTCCATGGTCTAGCTGTACTTCCACTTTCCAAACGTTTTCTCTCTTAATGGGATTATGAATGCTGCTTTTATTTCCAGGTGCCATCTGCGAAAGGAAATACATTGTTATGCACGCTGCTCAAGTCCATATCTTTAAAGGCTGCTGGGAGCTGCTGCCCCTACAACCGACCACAAAAGAAGCTGCGATGAACACAACGCCTTCCTCCAACCTGGGACCTGAGAACACCTTGCCAAGGGACGCAAAAACAGGAGGAGCACTGAAGTCTAAGAGTTCGGCCTAAATATTTCCATGCCCTGTAACCCATGCACACCTAATAAATCACCATGCAATGAACCTTTCAGCTGTGTTATTTTCTGTGCATGGATATCCTCAGCATGCTTTATTTCAATAAAAAGCTACATGAAAAATATCAGCACTGCATACGCATGGGATGGCTTTGAAGTTGCCTATTAGTCATAGCACGAAATAGCAACTAACCGTAGTATTGAAACATTCAGCACTATAATGTGCCGGATTGCCAATTGCTGTGGCTGGATGCCAATAATGCAAAACCACTGGGCAAGATTGGATTGGAAATATTGGGTAGCCGATAAATCTGGCTGGATGCCAGTTGTGAATATCCAGTGAATAAGCATGGAAACAAGATATTGGATGGCCAGTGAGCTTGGCGGGATAGCCATGATACAACAACCAGTGAGTGAGCTTGGATGGAAGATATTGAGTAGCCATTGAATGCCATAGAATGCCAGTAGACAAGGTAGTATGCCAATATTGGTTTTGATAGGAGAGCCAATCAAATTGGTTGGCATATATCTTGGCCCTTTGTGCGCCCCAGTCAGATGCCAATATTGACCAATATTGGGACCAATATATCCCAATACTGGGCCAGTGGCGGTCCATTGAGGGCATGCTGCTTGGGCATACAGGCCATTCCGGTATCAGTGCTTCGCGCGCTTTCTTTCCAGACTTTCCAGGGCAGTACAGGAATTTCCTGAAATAGCCTAACAACCTGTATTCCAGATCCTGCACAGTAACCCTGTATACAATTTTCTGTACGAATTTTATACAGGATGTTTCAGTAGGGGAGCTTTAACGAACGCCCCATCTCTTAAAACATGCGAAGTGCGTACGCATACCAGTATGCGTGGTTGTAAAAATAGCTTTTCGATACTTTTTTGGCTTTTTTGCAAAATTTCTTGCATAAATAGTCTACACAAAAAATATCCGTGTTAAAGCATCATGCAAAAATAGACGGATTGGCATGGTAAAATGCCGGCCAACTAGTGTATTAAGACTCCACATGGCGGACAACTAGTGTATTAAGAATCTACTTGAATAATTATTTAAATTATCTTTGACCGTGACCTCTTCCCTAGGGAGGTGGATGAGGAAAGGTATTTATTGAAACCTAATACTTGCGAACTATTGAGGAGATAATCGAGTCCTCTGCGGGCGGCCTCCGCAGGCCGGGATTCCGGGAGCCGCTACTATCCTGCGCGTTCACTCGATAAGCTATTGCTGGTCTGGCATGTCTAACCTTGAAAGAGCAGGTTGGGTTCCTCCTGCAAAAGAAGGGAAAATGAAATACAAGTTATCTGTGCTGAATTTTGATTAGTTATCTCCAAGGGCAACTGCCAGTTTCCCTGAATTGCTTTTTCCAGACGGCACTGTACGCGTGCATCTCTATTCAGAACGGTCACATACTAAATAGAAAGGTCATATAACAGCCTCCAAACCCATGCAGAATACCAAAAGATACAAACGTATATTTGAATAGAACCTGGCATGGAGTATTGTGATGCTTTTATGTCATCTTTTTGAACTTGCCACTATGACCAAAGATAGCATGAAGGAGCACTGAACAAGAATAGAGGGGTAACGCCCTAAATCAGTGCTCCTCCATACCGTGTAAACAATCTTCTTCCTCTCATTCTACCTGGATTCTGACCAAACATAGCATGTTATAAATGTTTGCTGCCATGCGCCCTCAGCAAGCTATCATGCGCCCTCAGGAGTGCACTAAGGAGGAACTAAGCATAAAGGATGCTGTGTATTAACATAACGTACAGACAAAGCATTGCAGTATTACAGAGGTACATATTGGTGGCAGAAACCTGCAGTTTGAGTGGCTTAAAAGGAAAATTTCTAAAGTAATTGTTTCTGCCCTGAAAAGAAGTGATCAATAATAACATCATTTAAAATTGTTACTTTTTATTCTGTAAACTGTACAACATTTCGCTGGTTTACATGTGCCCTTCTTTAAGACACCCCCTGGACGTATCAGGGCTATATCGACATCAACAGCTAGAATACAAGCGTCTAGAAAGCATCTCCTTAGAGCAGCTGTGACGAAGTAACTCATGTTAGTGTAAATGGTAACATGTAAGTTGCGGCAGCAGAATAAAAATAGATATTCAACATGTGGCTAAATCCCAATTCGCAAGCGTACTCCACTGCCGTGATTGTGCAGTTTTCATGCTTCTACAAGAGTTAACAGTTATTTGTTTGAACACAGTGCTATATGTGACATTACAAAACCAAGGCTTACAGTTACACAAAACACAAACCAAAGCGGACAACCACAACCTCCTGATGTAGTACCAGCCTATACAGCATGGATGTTTAATAGTTACTGAAATACAGGTGCATAATTTTGGCAACCAGCTGTGCATGCATATAATGAATTTCTCAACTACGCAACAAATTACAAAAAAACAATCATGGTCTGTATAGATGCTGCCAGCTGTTCAAAAAAATGTACCTGATTTAAGAGGGAGGGTAGGGGGACGAAAAAACTGCCCCTGTCCAAGGACGGCCCATAATTTGCCTTTATGTAATATGGGGGACAAAAGTGTGAGGACCATACAAATTGCAAAGTGCGTAACTTTCGCATCGATCAGGAGTCTCGGACCATACTTGTCGACGTGAAAGTTGACCATTAGTTCTTTCATGTGTTCTAGAGAAATAAGGTCACAATTCGTTTACATCGTGATTCTAGTCCAAAATTTCTAGACGTACAGTCCAGAGACTTTCGCCTCCATAGTATAAGCCACCATGTGGATAAGAGATTATTAATAAGAAGTACATACAAGACATGAGTGCTGTGCTACAGCTATTGCTAGAAAAATGGTATTGACATTGCTATTGCTAGGGCAGAGCCTAGGGTATTACAAATGCAAGAGCTAGTGTCCGCTGCGCCTCATTTGAACAAAAAAAAGGGGAGTGGCCATAGAATGCTACCTCAACAGATAGTACTACGTTGTTTTCTGATATCAAGCCTCAGTAAGCATTAAAGATATCACACAGTTTTGTGGAAGATTTGGGATCCCTTTGGTACTTTCTCCCAGTATTCGACAAAAACGCTCACTATCTTCAGAGAGGTATGTTATATAGAAATAAAAATAGTGAATTTACTGTGTAATACAAGACCTTATAGAGGGCTCTATGCCATGAGCAGTTAAGGGAACATTTGGTGATCAATCGTATAGGTTGTGTCAGCACACGCACGAGCGCCGGAGCTAGCGTCGTCATCGTTGTCTTTCCTGACCGCCAGGCATTGAACATGGTTGTCGTCGTTCTATTCAGCATTAGGGGCTGAACATATCAGAGCCGAATACCTGTTTTACAACTTCCCGCGGGCGAAACGTCGTTATCCTGGCGGCTTATGGCGATGTGACGATGGCATGATTGTTGTAAGGCTTCAGGCGGTTACTGGGTACTACTTCACGGTTGCGGCGACTGGGGTCAGTGGATGGCGTATGGGGTTCGATGAGGTAGTTGCCGGGGGATGTTTGCTTCACAATATGGTAGGGGCCCTGATACTTTTTCAGAAGTGTGGATGAAAGGCCGGGACTTGAGGAAGGTGCCCATAACCAGACCAAAGAGTCTGGACGGTAAGCAGGAAGAAGTGCAGATTGATCTCGAGTGGTTTTCTGCGGTTGCTGAGCGTAAGAAGTGAAGGACCGGGCAAGCTGGCGGTATTCTTTAGCATAAGTTGCAGCTTGTGAAACAGTCATGAATACGGAAGAATCCGGGCGGTATGGGAGAATGGTGTCCATGGTACAAGAGGTCTCACGACCGTACAGGAGGAACTATGGCGAGAATCCGGTGGTTGCTTGAGTGGCAGAGTTATAAGCGAAGGTGACGAATGGAAGAACGCGGTCCCAGTTTGAGTGGTTGGAAGCGACATACATTGCCAGCATGTCGCCCATGGTTCGGTTGAAACGCTCAACCATTCCATTTGTTTGCGGATGGTACGCGGAGGTGGCGCGGTGAACGATTTTGCATTCTATAAGAAGAGCTTCAACAATTTCAGAAAGGAAGGTTCTGTAACTCAGCAATTTTTGGGAGCCCCGTGGCGAAGAATGATATGATGGTGGAGGAAGGAGGCAATGTCTTAGGCTGCAGCAGATGGCAAAGGCACCGTTTCAGCGTAGTGTGTGAGATGATCAATTGCAACGTTGATCCAACGATTGCCATCTGGAAGGTAATTCCTACAATAAAGGAGCTCGTCTCTGACGGCGATACAACATGAACTGAAAGGGTAGTTGGTCTGGCATCTTCAAGTGGTGCAGCGCAACGTCATGAAGCCTAGACAAGAGAATGGGACAGACACAGCGCTGATCTGTCACAGCGCTATGTCTGTCCCATTCTCTTGCTTAGGCTTCGTGCCGTTGCTCTGCACCACTTGAAGAAATCTGACGGCGAACTGGTGAGACTGGCGACGGAGAGCGCGCCAAGGAGGTCGTCACGCGCGGCCAGATAAAAAATCCAGGATTGAAGCGATCCATGCGTCTTTGCGTTGCTCGGAAGTCATATCAGTGGGCATGTCGGTGGGATGTAGGACAGATATAGCAGGAGTGGCTTCAGACGATAAAAGAGAACGTGAGGGAGCATCAACATTGGCATATTTACGGCCAGAGCGATAGATGACGTTAACGTTGTATTATTGGAGCCTCAGAGCTCAGCGGGCCAGTCGACCAGAAGGATCTTTCAAAGAAGAAAGTCAGAAGAGGGAGTTATGATCGGTGACATCAAACGAACAGCCATACAAGTAGGGGCGAAATTTTCCTATTGCCCAGAGGATAGCGAGACACTCTTTTTCGGTGACAGAATAGTTTGCTTCAGCGTTTGTCAGTGTCCGGCTGGCGTAAGCGACAACGTGCTATTCAAAGCCAGACTTCTGCTGAGCGAGTACTGCGCTAACGCTGACGGCGCTGGCGCTGGGATCACGTGGATTTCCGTGGAAGAAGAAGGTTCGAAATGCCGCAGGATTGGCGGAGTCTTCAGAAAGTGGCGGAGTGTCGCGAAGGCATCATTACAGTGGTGAGACCAGGCTGAAAGATCGTGACTGGACAGAAGCTTGGTGAGAGGGTCGATGATTATGGCGAAATTGCGAACGAGGCGGCGAAAGTTATAGCAGAGGCCAACGAAGCTAGAGCTCTTTCACATTAGTGGGCTTGGGAAATTCTGGCACAGCGCGCAATTTTGCCGTATCGGGAAGAACGCCATCATTGAAGACATGTCCGAGAATGGTTAGCTACCGTGCTGCGAAAAGGCACTTCATTAAATTTAATTGGAGGTCCGCGTCGGTCAGGCACCGCAGAACTGTCTTACGGCGCTGGAGGTGAGATGGAAAATCCGGGGAAAAGATGACAGCGTCGTCCAGGTAACAAATGCAAGCGTGCCATTTCAGCCCTCTGTGTAGTTTGTCCATCATGCGTTGGAATGTAGCAGGGGCATTGCACTGTACGAATGGCATGACATTAAACTCATAGAGTCCATAGGGTGGGACGAAAACGGTTTTTGGACGATCGGCCTCTGCCATCGGCACCTGTCAGTAGCTGGAACGCAGGTCTATTGAAGAAAAGAACTCAGCTCTCTGCAGGCAGTCAAGGGCGTCGTCGATTCGAAGGAAAGGGCAAACGTCCTCGCGTGTGATCTTGTTCAGTCGACGGTAGTCTATACAGAATCGGATGGAACCGTATTTTCTCTTGACCAGAACGACCGGAGATGCCCAAGGGCTGTGCGAAGGTTGGAGCATGTTGTGCTGAAACATGTCGGTCACCTGTTCGTCAATAATGCGGCGCTCAGCAGCTGAGACACGGTACGGACGCTAGCGCAAAGGGGTATCGGTGCCGACGTCAATACGGTCAGTAACGGTAGTTCTGCGTCCCAACGAAGGTTGCTGGGAGTTGAACGAAGCCGCGAAACGTTGTAGGATAGCGACAAGTTTAGCTCGTTGTAAGGCGTCAGGCCTGCGTCGATGGACCGGTGAAAAACTTCAAGGCAAGATGGAGTTGCGACAGGAAGAGGCGTTATGGCGCTAATATGAGGGCCAGCGGTGGTATCAACGAAGGGATAGGTTGTAGTGAAATCAAGCAAAGCAGCGCTACCCAGCGACTGGCCACGGAGCAAAGTGGTAGGGCAGGGGCACGGATTATAAACAAAAATAGCACTTGAGCAACAAAAAATTGTCAGGACAGCATGGGGCAGCAACACGATTCATCGTAACGAGGGTGAGTAGATAACAGTGGCGTCGGAAAGAGCAGCACAATAAAGAGGCACAAGCACTGACGAGAAAGGCGGAACGTCAGTGTTCTCTGCGACGCGCACGGTAGCGGCAGCAGCACCGAATACGTCGAAAAAAGTGTCACTGAGGGGTGATAACTCAGGTTGAGCACGGGCACAGTCTATTATGCCGTTATGATTGGAGAGGGAGCCCCAATCCAGCATGACGTCGGATGATGAGCGGGCGAGGACGATGAATGTGCTGTTCAATGTGCTGAATGAGCGACTGTTGGCCCAGGGCATCGTCACCGGAGAGAGCCAAGCTGGAAAGGGTGGCCTGCTGAAGGCCAGCACATCGTGGGCAAAGCCGCCTTTTGTGCAGCTCATCTAAGCTTTGGCAGAAGCTGATAACATCGGACACAGTTTCTGGGTTTTTGGTGATGAGCATCTGGAAGGCGTCATCGTCAATGCCTTGCATAATGTGCCCGATCTTATCGGCGTCGATCCTGGTATGGTTTACGCGCTTCCAGAGGTCGGCGACATCTATGAAACTAGTGAAGTTTTCGCTGGTTTGTTGTGCCCGACTTTGGAAGCGTTGCTCGGCGCCAAGCTTACGTATAGCGGGACGGCTTACGGCCAAAACCTTCAGTCGGGCTGGTCTTGAGAGCCGTCCCAGTAGAGATGTAACTCCAATGGCTGCGAAATCAGAGATTGGTAACGTCGCTCAAATGAAAGATTACGTTTGTGAGCTTAGCGGTGTCGTCCCACTTGTACGCACCTACGCGTTCATACAACGCCAACCAGTCTTCTACATCTGTATCATCGGTGCCGCTGTAAATGGCTGGGTCACACTAACGCGCTGCGCTGGGACAGATGACAGGTAATAGAGGGGGTGGGGATGGCGGCTAGTTGGCGGTCTCAGGCATCGCGGAAGTGGTAGGCAAAGCTCGGCTGCGAAGCTCCAGTTTGAGGGGATCGCTGTCACCGCCGCCACTTGTAATACAATACCTTGCACAGGGCACTACGCCGTGAACAGTCAAGGGAACGTTCGACGATCAGTCGTAGAGCTTGTGTCAGCACACGCACGAGCATCGGAGCTAGCGTCGTCGTCGTTGTCTTTCCTGACCTTCAGGCGTTGAACATGGTTGTCGTCGTTCTCTTCAGCATCAGGCGCTGAACATATCAGAGCCGAATACTTGTTTTAAAACTGCACCTGGAAACAACTTGCACTCTGAGAAGAAAATTATTGGAACCTTTATACAGGAATGTACATATACTTACAACAGCTCAAACAGTGAGCACGATGACATGAAACTGGCTAAACCCTTGTAGCCACCATAGCTAAACGCATCGGCATAGCCGATGAGGCAAGGGACGAAAATCTAGCTCAGAACGAGTTCTCCAGGACGTGGGGCACAGTTTCATTAACTTCAGGACCCGGCCCACATTTTTCATTTTTTAATGACGACGAACTCACACATGACTGGTGTACAGACATTTTGACATGTCTTTTCATTTTTAAGGCTGATTGCCTTCTCCCTAAAACAAACAATGCGAAAGGGACAATAAATTCGTTTCACAACAAACGCAATTTAGATAGATAATAGACCTCGAAGTGATTGGCTCACTAAATCTCATGCCACGCCCCATGCCTTCACAGTATTATAGAAACTCTCTCCCCTAGGAAAGAAAACGAAAACAAATTAAAACACATCATAACAGGGTACCACTTGCGCAACCATTGCCCAAAGCTTACACCCTCGGCGGCTCCTTTTACAGGACAGTTATCAGTGTCTGAGTCAATACGATTGCGGATTGCGTTGATCAGTTTGGAAACTCTAAGTGGTTTGGTGTGAATTGAAGACTCCTATCAACAAGATCTGCGATCTACTGAGAGTAATGAATCAAGAGGACGCGTATTGAGAACTCCAGATGTAAAATAAACGTTAGCAATAGTAATTGGATGAAATCCAGGTATAAAGAGATCCACAGCAATAATTTCACTACTGACGTCCATCCACTGAAATACCAAATTTACCCTATGCCAAACCCTGGGCGATATTACAAAACATTAAACCTCTCCATTGATGGTCAATCGAGCATGAATATTCGGTACTTTGCAACTGAATTTAGTTTCTTCAGTTAGCCAAGCTTCCTGAATCGCTATTACGTCGGGTAAAATTTTAATTGCAAGAAAAAGTAAATCAATATATGCTGATTGAATGGAACGACAGTTCAAGTGTAATATTTTCAGAGCCCATTCTGGTTAAAGATCTTCAGCAGCAAGTGCCTATTCCAAAATCCTGTGCTTGACCTTTGTGTCGGAATTATTCTTTTTTAGATTTAGATTGAGGCAAGAAGAACCAGCACCAGTCAAGGGAGACCGGCACCGTTTGTGAGCTCGAGCATCTAAGTTTGCCATGTGACATACTCATCCGTTGGCACTGGTTGAGGCTATTAAGACAGAACTAGGAGAAGTGCGCTCTTTCTGCGTTTGCAGTAAAGAAATAAAAGGCCTCTCTACCTTCTGATTGGGAGCAGTAGCGGGATCTACTGTAAGCACTTGAGAGGTGTTTGGGTTGAACATAAACAAAGACGTTTGGGACACCATTACTTGAGCAATGCAAGTCGTGCTCCTGCCAATCGGTCCATGGCTTTTACCATAGCCTTCTCTACCACTGCCGCTATGGGAGTAGAAAAACTGGGATCAGTCCGTGTAGTATGTCAGTGCGTGCTGCAGCGCTCGCATAACCATACGTCTTTTCCTTCAGAATTGTAATGGCCTCACACCTCTTGCAACGACACTTATCTATATCATCTCCAAAATTTGTATCTCGTCTGCCCTCGCAGGAGAGTTAGAGTAATTTGCAGGATGGCCTCCATTACACAAGCAGCACGTCTCTTGTTTTTGACAGGTCTGTTCTCTTTCATGGTGCTCACAACACGAGAGCATCTGGAATTTGATTTAGAGACGTCTGCACTGTGCCCAAACCTCCAAACATTACGACATTGGAGGGGCCGAGTACAAACGGGTCAACCCTGAAGAGAAGGGGCCACACGTTTAAATCTGATGAACATATGGTTCCGGCAAATGTTGCAATTACCGACTCTGTTGGTGCCTTAACTCCATCAATGACACAGGTGCCTCGATGCACTGAGATCACCACTGCAGGGGAGATCTTCTCAAGGGTCTCTGAAGGACTTAATCTTGAGTCGACACCTCGCACTATTCCTTTACAACATGGCTGATGCGGGGGAATAAAAGCGCTCACCGAGTGATTTCCGAATGTTGAACGCTTGTGTAAGTCCTTCGCACAGGCCTGGTCCGCTGATCGGCACAACATGCCTCCTCTGCCAAATTGACGGACGTCAGAGACTTGCATGTACTGAGTTATTACACCTTTCGATGCTCGCACTGAATCAGGGTTGTTTTGACTCCTCCATCTGTTGGGACGAGCGCAACAAGAATGCTTCTGATGCAGCTCCGAAAGAACGCGTTTAAGGAAAGATCATCTTTAGTGAGGCTAGCCGACCAGGGGAAGTCCCCTGGCCAGGAAAAGATGTCAACATCTGGCCCTTACCACCAACAAACACCCTGCAAAAAAGAAAATAAACCTCGCACTCAGAAATTTTAAAAATTGTTACCGCCTTGTCACATTGGCCTGCAGGTCAGAATGTTGTCTTGTTGATCATGAAAGGAAGCAGCGGACATGTGCTGTGCAATGTTAGTCCCTTTGCGTCGAAGTATGAGGCAAGAAAATGCAAATAGCTTTAGAAGATAGAAGATAATTGATTAGAGCGAATTAAGTCAGTCATCAAAACAGATAAACAGGGTCCAAGTTGATCACGTGGTACCTCATGTCCGGCCACGTGACGTATAAGGACATCAAAATAGGGACAGTTATGCCGACGTCGGATATGGCGTCAGTGTGTGATGCATAAAACCGGAAATGAATGTGGTTGCATATGATAGAGTTGAATAAACGAGTGAAAGTGACCAGAAAGTGTAAAGGAAGTTAGTTAGTAAAGGAAGTATAGATAAAGCATGCATTAGAGAAGAAGGCATCTAAAAATATATACCGAGTATATGACATACAAAAGACGCCGTTTTTATAGTAGCTGCCGCCGTGTCGTCATGGCGCAGCCTAGTAAAGCGTGACGTGCTTGCGCTGAAATGCGGGTGGCCACAGCTTTTAACAGCTCATGATGAGTGGCGTACGCAGGAACTACGCGTGAGGTGCTTACGCGAGATATCAGTTGGTGGGGTTCTGGTGTATAGGGACCGATATTTATATTCAGTGATTGGAAAGAGAGAAGGTCTTTCTCTAGGGAGAGGGATAGAGAGAAAGACTTCCTTTCTGTCCTCTTTTCCGCCTATTACTCCATCATATCTCCCCTCTCATCCCTATCTAGAGAGCAGACAGACTATCCTCGTAGAAAGAGGTTCTCCATCACTCTCTAGAGAAAATGGTGAGAGTGATAAAGAGGGAGAGTTTCTTTCTACTCCCTCCCTAGCGAGAGGGACTCGTGAGGAATCAGAGGCGTTTCAATGATAGTAGCAGGAAGGCCAAGTACTTTCGCCTCGCTGCACGTCAGGTGACAAGTGCTCCCGTAAAGCTTTTTTATGCCACCAGAGTGCCAACTTAGACCACATACTATGAGCATGTATGCGAGATCTGCAGCTCTCTTCCTGCGAGCAGTAGGAGGCCGCTCAGACCAACCAATCCAACTGCGGACCATCGAGCGTGCAGCCTAGGTCGTCAGCGCCCAAGGGCTCCTAACCATCCAGCGCGGAAGCCCCTGCCTAACACCTCCTCAGCTAATGAAAGTTTATTCTCGTCTTCCTCCAAGAAGAGAAGTGAAACTGAAATCAGGCCTTTAAAGGCTCCTAACGGAATGGTTTCTAGGAAGGAAAGGCGGCGTACCTGTCAGACTTTTTTGTAGATGCCTGAACCGCGCCTATATGAAAAAAAAATGGTAGTGACTTATATAGGCTAACACCAGATATACGTAGCGAGACGTACTTTTTTCTGGCTGAGCCTATGGTCATGGTATGTCTAAGCCCAGTCTCTCGCACACACTACACAAGCCCACACGGATTGTTTACAGACTGCTTCAAATGTCCGGGTCACAAAGCACTTTCGGAAGCTCCAAAGGTGTGATCACACACGCGACAAGCCTTCACATCCTCTTCTGGTGGTTCCCATTGACTGAAGTGTTCCCTAGGCTCTAGATTAGCGGCTATGACCATCTATTACGGTCGGCAGTCCGGCATCTCTCTGGTAAGCCGTTCCGCTCTCTGTTCGGGCGTCTCCACTGCTGTCATGGTCTTGCGCTCATTCTCTGTTGAGTAGCCTGATACAAAAAATTAGTGGGTCTCGCAGATGTCTCTTAAGAGGAGAATGGCGAAAGCCTACCCTACCTATCCTATAATTTGCCTCCCATCGCTAGCCTCCTGTCGGCATTTGTTGGAGTGCTACATATAATTATAATTGGTTTACAGGAAAGGAAAGGCGCAGTATCTGTCACACTTTCTCCGGCAAGTGTTTGGACAGTAAACCATTGCTCCGGTCGGGTGGCGTTCCTTGGCGCGCGTTCAAGTGTGGCAATGCAGATGGCAGGGACGCATCCCGCCTCGACCAATCAGAATGCCTTAAAAGCGGGACACACTTGTCCACGACAGCACGAGCTATTAAAGGCTTTCGCCTTAATAAGGCTAATAGTTCCGTAATGGCATAACGTTCCAGAGCATCACTTGCGAAATTTCTGCAGGCACTATATTCTTCTGCGGAGCGAGCTGGTGCGTTTCGGCTCGTAGCTTCCACCACACAGCCACAGAAGGTTGTCCCCGAATATTGGTTGGTTTGTGGGGTTTAACGTCCCAAAGCGACTCAGGCTATGAGACACGCCGCAGTGGAGGACTCCGGAAATTTCGACCACCTGGGGTTCTTTAACGTGCACTGACATCGCACAGAACACGGGCACATTGCTTTTCACCTCCATCGAAAAGCTGCCGCCGAGGCCGGGATTCGATCCCGCGCCCTTGGGAACAGTAGCCGAGCGCCGTAACTACTGCGCCACCTGGCGGGGCTTTCCCCGAATATAGTACTTCGGTGAAGCAAGAACAGTGTAATCGGCTCATGTCAGAGCCGCGTTGCCATGTGGCTGCAAATGTATTGCTGTGCATTTCAATCCATGCATCAGTGTGCCTGAACCTTCGAGTACGTCGTTTCAATGCTCGTACTCCCACGTAAGGTATGCCCTGTCTGCGTCCACTGACGTCTCTGTAGGGGTCCTCGACACAGTTGAAATCTCCAGCCAAAAAAGTAGGATAATTAGCAAACAGACGCGCGACTATTGTCCGGAGCTCCCTGGTTCGAAACCGACCACGGCGGCTGCGTTTCGATGGAGGCGAAACGAAGTGGCGTCCGTTCCCAGGAGGTTGAAATTACTCCGCAGCCCTCCACTATGGCTCCCCTTTCTCTCTTTCCACTTTCACTCTTACCTTCATCCCTTCCCTTACGGCGCGGTTCAGGTGTCCACATAGCAAGTGTGACAGATACTGCGCTTTTCCCTTCCTGTTAAACAATTATTTTATATTATGTTTAGAAAAGATTTTATTAGACAATACACATTGCCATGTATTATTAAACATATAGACTGAAGAGAAGTTTATTGCAACATCAAAATTGAGGATCAAACATATAGCCATGGGGGCACGACACCTCTCAGCGAACCATGTGGATTGATTGATTGATTAAAACTTTAATTTCCACCGATTTAGGAAGCCCAATACTCCACGCTCCTGGCACGCAGGCCTGAGGAACGGGGGCTGGAACCTCCGCGACTAAGGACTGGCGAATATACATTGGTTATTCGCGGCTTCAGCCGCCAGGCGGACGGCTTTCTGCTGGTCAGCGGGGACGTCGCTTCGCAGCAGCGTTACCCAGGCTTCTCTACTTTTAATGTTGTCCCTAGCGCCCGGAGACTTAAGGCATTCCCAAAGTATATAGTCGAGGGTCCCCCTCGCTTCGCAGGCTTTGCATTTATCATTTTTTCTCTCATCTATCTGGGTGGGAAACAACCAGGCAGGGTTCGGGAAATTTCCGGCTTGTAATAGCCGCCAGGCTATGGGCCTCTTTATTATTTAAGCTAGAATCCGGTGGCGGCATCAGACGTCTTCCTAATCTATAATTTTCGATTACTTCTTTATAGGTTTGCAAACGTTCGTCCATCGCCAGGCAGTCGGGCTGCTCCGCGTTTGCCCGGAAGTAGAGATCTCGGGCTAAATCATGGGCCGCCTCGTTGCCGGGGACGGACGTGTGTGCTGGGACCCAAATTAGGGTGATTTTGCGATCGATTTTAGTTGCAGCTTTTATATTTCGCGCGGCTTCTTGCGAGACCCTGCCTTTCCCGATATTCCAGAGAGCAGTTTTACTGTCGCTAAAGATCAATCTAGCCTTCGTTCCGACGCAAGCGAGCGCTATTGCGACCTCTCCAGCCGTGTCTATGTTTCTGTTTCGGATGGTGGTGGAGACGACTGGTGTGCCGCGACCATCGACTACCGCGGCGACTGCCGCCCCTGATCGGCCGCTTGCAGCGTCTACGTAGGCAACTTCTTCTACTCTGAATTCTTTTGCACTTTTAACCAGTGCTTCTGCTCTCTTCTCCCGTCTCTCCTTGTGGTATTCTGGATGCATTTTGCGGGGGAGAGGACGGACAATGATGTTCTCGCGACATTGTGGCGGTAGGGCAACCTTGTCGGCTGTGCCCCTATCTATTTTTCGACCCACCCATTCTAAGATGGTTCGACCCGTGCTCGACCTACTTAATCTCTCATGTTGGGCGATTCTCACCGCTTCAGCAAGGTCCGTCCAGCTATTATGCATTCCCATTTCTGTCAGGCGTTCCGTAGAAGAGGAGATGGGTAGAACCAGCCAACACCACCAGGTGGTGTTGACCCAGCCAACACCACCTTGACGCAACGCCTGATGGGTGCGTCTATCATATCTTTTTCATTGGTCCTGATGTTGAGGAACGGTGTGGCATAGCATATTGTACTTATTATGTACGCCTGCATCAGTCTCAAGAGGCTTCTCTCTTTGAGGCCTCTGTCTTTGAATGCAATCCTCCTAAATATCCCTGTTACTTGCGTCGCGTAGGTAGTGAGATTTTTTTATCTTTCCGTCGTTATACACGTCCTTTTGAATAAAAAGTCCGACGATTCTGATTTGCTGGCCTTTTGGTACGGTTTTGCCGTCGACCTTAATTTGTTAAGGTCGCCCTTGCACCTCATTGATTTTGGATTATATACAATGTGGAACGGTCTTCTGACGTTTCAGGCACTGTCATGCTGGCTGCCTGTCAACACATGCCCTTCCTGGAGCCTAACTGCGCCTGCCTGCTTCGTTCCTGCTCCCAAACGTTTACACTGGATTCCTTGGACAGCACCCGATTATGTGCCCCGGTAGCGCATCACAAAGTTGCGCACGGATCCTATCTCACCTGGCAACGTTCATCAATCACATTACCAATCACGGGACCCGACTAGTGCTGTCTACTTAAACCGACCACCGATGCAAGCTAGACGGGGCACGACACCGCTCAGCGCACCGTGTTGAACGCTGTCCTGACGTTTCAGGTTAGTTATTTGAGCCTTTGTAAAGAATATCATAGTAGTAGTAACAGCTGCTTGATAGCGGGGTCGTGCCTCGACAGCTTGAAATGGCGAGGATTGTTTCGTGTATGTTGTGGCGCTCAAATTCTCGCACCACTGTATGATCCCATGCTGTTGATTCCTGGCGATGTCGAGCTTGTGGGCGATTCCTCTGCCCGAGGGATGCGCACGACAAATACACAGTGGGCCGTCTAACAAACATATTTAATCTCACAGGGGTCGTCGAAGGCGGTGCTCGGTCGTCGTCCGGGGGGCTGCAGCCTGCGGGTCGCCTTCCGTGGAGAAGCGCCAGGCGCGAAGCAGGAGCGAAGCAGGAACGAAGAGCAGGAGCGAAGAGAGGGCGAGACGGCTTCGCGTGCCTTCTTTTATAGCCCCCTCGCGCGGGACCGGTTATCCCCGAACAAGCGGGGAGAGGGAAACAGGCAGCGCGCAGGGAGCATTAGGAAGTGGCGCGGCCTTCCAATGCGCGGCGCGCCACGGGCCCTACATCTCCCCCCCCCTCAGCGTCCGAACAGCCGGGCCATGTCCTTGTCCGAGCCCGGTTCGGCGTAAAATATGAAGGCTGGATGCCATCTCAGCTGGTCCGTGGGGCGGGAGGAGCAGCAGGCATGGCGGGACTGATCCGGCTGGTCCCTCTCCGGCAGCGGCCTCATCCTCGGGGTCACAGCACAGCTGGGCTCGGCCACGGATACGACTGGCAGCGGCCCTGAGCTGCTGCTCTACATTGTTGACCCCTTTCCACGTGGCGCCGTGCTGGATGCACATTGCAGCAGGCGTTTCCGCCCCGGGCACACCTGGCTTCCTGAGGCCCGTACTCCAGGCCTGGGCAGCGGTCTCCAATCCAGACTCGTAGAAGACGGCCAGCATTGCCGCGCTGATCACAATGATGGGCCACAAACCACTACAAACTAGGGGGTACCCCCTGTTTAAGTGGCCCCTCCTTGAACCATGCGCTGGGTGCAGTTTCCCGCCCCAGCGACGGTGGTTCCTCTGGCTGCTGCAAAATCTTATCAGAATGCATTCTGAAAGAAGCAAAGACGTTAGACAAAGTAGTGCACTACCTTGGCCTTAGGTTATAGCGTCGGTTGCGAACCGGATTGCTACCTGTACGCCTTACTTTGGGGGAGATCGCTACATCGCTTTGTGCTTCCCCCGCTTCGCAGTTATCGTTCTTGCGAAGGTGGTAAGCTTTCAAGTCTGCGACGTGCACCGGACCAGCGGTTTCACCGCTCGCCAACAACCGCAGCTGGTAGGTGAGTGGCGTAGTCCGTGCCGTATCTTCGAACGGTCCAACCCACTTGTGCGCTAGCAACGCGGCGAAACCACGCGCTGCGTTACTAAGCGGGTGCGTTCCTATCAGTACCAAGTCGCCCGTGTTGACAACGACGTGACGACGACCTTTGTTGTACTGATCCGCTTTCTCCATGCGCGCGACATCGAGGTTTTCACGAGCCGCGCGCTGCGCGGCCTCAATGCGCTCGCGGAGCTTTGTCGCGTACTGCGTAAGCGGAGAGGGCGCGGGCCCCGCCGCGTCAAGTAGGGCGTTCTCTAGCGGAAAGGCGATCTCTTTCCCAAAATTCAAGTAAGCAGGTGTCATACCCACCGACTTGTTCAAGGTTGTTCTAGTGGCGAAAGCCAGTTCGGACAGCCGTGCGTCCCAATCTCTGTGAAGCTCGGTCGTCGCGACCAGCATACTCTTAACATTCGGATTCACTCTCTCGGTTATGTTGCTCTGAGCGTGGTAGCGACTCGTTTTCCTGTGGCGGATTTGAAGCGCCCGGCAGGAATCAGCAAAGACTTTGCTTGTGAAATACGAGGCATTGTCTGTAATCAGATCGGAAGGGAAACCGAAACGAGTGAATGTCTCCAACAGTTTCTCCCAAATCCGTTCTGACACAAGCTTCCTAAAAGGGAAAACCTTAGCCCACTTGGAATAGTGGTCCGTTGTTACCAGGATATATTGGTGTCCGCGCGTGGAGCGAGGGAGGGGTCCCATGATATCGCACGCGACCACTTGCCACGGATAGTTGCTGACTACCGGCTTCATCATGCCAGCGGGTTTCCCCGCCCGAGGCTTGGCTACCTGGCAAACAGGACATGTACGGGCGTAACCCAGC
>JAJIZL010028016.1:109152-128614 GCA_023969395.1 Amblyomma maculatum | reverse complement strand
ATCGCCCAGCACGATGTCCATCAATCGCATGAACGTGCTCGGTGCATTAGACAAACCAAACGGGAGTCGAGTAAATTCGAAGAGCCCGCGGTGACAGGAGAATGCGGTTTTCTGAATGTCACCTTCCGCCACCTCAATCTGCAGGTACCCTCTGCTTGCATCCAGGACTGTGAAGAACCTTGCGTTCCCTAACGCGTACATCACAGCCTCGATCGACTGGAAAGGGTACGCAACCGTAGGCGTCAGTGAGTTGAACTTTCGATAATCAACACAGAGCCTGACCGAACCATCTTTCTTCGGCGCTAGTACCACTGGGGACGCCCATGGACTTTGTGGGGGTTTCACCGGCCGGTATCTATCATCTCGTCAAGGGCGCTGTCGAGAAGCTGTCTCTTATGCGCGCTTAACGGCGCGAGTTACATCTGAAGGGGCGCGCATTACCCGTTTCGATCTCGTGCTGAAGCAAGTCGGTTATGCGTGGTTTCTCTGTGAAGCAATCCGAAAACGGGAGTAAAGTTTCCACGAGCCTTCGGCGCTCACTACCGGTTCCTGAGAAGGACGCGATAATTGCTTCTTATGGGCTACCATTCAGTGTCGCGGGGGAGCCCTCTGCCACACAAGCGTGGACGCTCGCCCGCTGGGCGACGATTTCCTGTTTGGGTGCGCTAACAAAGGGAATGAGGGGGGTGAAGGGGCTGTAGCGACAGCCATTCTCCCCCATGTCAAGCACAATGCCTTCGCTCGAAAGAAAATTTCTTCCCTGAATAACTGGTATGGCTAAGCCGGGCAGATAGACGAAGCGATGTCTCCGCTTGCTGCCGTCAAAACGCATGACCAGACGTACCGCTCCCTCCGCTTTTGTCGTCCCTGCTGCTAAGCTCAAAGGGGTTTCGGTTGGCCTCACACGGATGTTACATCTACGGCAGGCCTCGAACACATCATCACCGTCGAGTGACAGAGTTGAGCCAGTGTCGATGAGTGCCGAGTAGCTTTGGCCAGCTAACCGCACTAGCATAAAAGGGCTCGAGCGCGACAACATTCCTTGCGCTCTACAGGCGAGGGGGACAAAAGCCTCTGAGCCCCCGGGGCGGTCGCCCGGTGACGCGGCGTGGGAGTACATTTCCCATTTTCCGCCATGGCTACCACGAAATTTTCCCGCCGACGGCGACAGGCTGGTGTTACCAATTATGGCCGCCGGCGGTCCGCGTTTCCCTGCATACGGCTTGCTTGACACTCTCGTGCCACGTGGCCCGGATGGTTACAATTCCAGCAAAGCCGATCGTTCACCTGCCACGCGGTCGGGCGATGCCGCGTTCCACGAAGCAGTTGGGGACGTCTTTCCCCTCTCTCCGCGCCTATGCGTACGTCGCAGGCGAGCCCAGCTCAACGCCGCTGCTCGCACGCGTACGGGGCAAGAGCGCGAGGAATCGCGGATCCTTCCGCTGGCCTTTCCTGCCCTACCGTCATTACGTCTGCGCCACTGGTGCGTGGCGCGGAGTCATGGCCTCCGGCCCAGGCGCATCGCAGCTCTAGCTATTCGGCTGGCCTGGGGAGTGGCTGGTAGCGCAATTCAGCGAGTAAATCCGCCTGTACTACCCTCACTTCCTGTGCTATGGCCTCGAGGTTTGCAAAATCACGTCACCTCAAACACGGCTTGAAGCGCGGATGGCATTGCCTGATCACGCGCGCGACCTGTTCGAGATCAGTTGCCGTGGGATCTGCCCTCTTGTAAAGCTCCTGCATTGCGCGTACATACTCGAGGAGGCTCTCCTCTGGGTGCTGTGTGCGCAACGCTAGCTCCTCAAGCATCCGGCGCTCGTCATCGGGCGGCAAGAACTCGGCGCCGAAGCGATCTTTGAAGTCTGCCATTGACTGGAAGGCCGGCTGGCAGCGTCTCCATCGCGCCGCGCTCTCAACATGTGCCACGGGGATTACCTGCGCTAGCACCACGTCGTCTGGGGACCAGTGCCGTCTGATAATCCTTGAGTTCTTGCAAGAACTCGTAGACTGACTTCACGTCCGTGTAGCCGGAAAAGGAGGGAACCTCTACATTTATCCACGGACGCGAGACTGTCGCCCCAGCTGCGGCTTGATTGGCGCTAGCCACCGAATCGAGCTGACGGGTGAACAACGGCAACATTTCGTTCATATGCCTCATCAGGGCGGCCGCATCAGTAACCTGCGCAGACTCTACCGCGTCCCTTACCTCAATTCCGGACGCACTGGCGTCCGAAGCGGCGGCCCTATCTGGCACGTCTTTTCTCGGAGGCATTGCACTCAACAACTAAGGCCGGCAGGGAGCCGCAGAACTGCTGCACGCGCACGACTACCACCTAGCCCGCGTCAGGAGGCTATTCACAAAAGCTAAACACTTCATAAAACTAACATATGCCCCAAAAAAATAAAACACAAACCGCCCGACACTAAAAGACACACACATAACCCTAAACAAAATTAAAACACTGTACAAACGCTACTATACTACACTCCGCGTCATCTGCACACACGATTGCCCAAAACTCAAAATGGCGTCGCGCCTAACATACAAAGAACCGGCCCGTCGTGTTGCCGTGCGCTGCCACGTTGGCAGAGAAATCGTGCACATGGGTGCTAATTCAGCCCCATTTGGGTGCCAGTTGTGGGCGATTCCTCTGCCCGAGGGATGCGCACGACAAATGCTCAGTGGGCCCTGTAACAAACATATTTCATCTCACAGGGGTCGTCGAAGGCGGTGCTAGGTCGTCGTCCGGGGGGCTGCAGCCTGCGGGTCGCCTTCCGTGGAGAAGCGCCAGGTGCGAAGCAGGAGCGAAGAGAGGGCGAGACGGCGGCGCGTGCCTTCTTTTCTAGCCCCCTCGAGCGGGACCGGTTATCCCCGAACGAGCGGGGAGAGGGAAACAGGCAGTGCGCAAGGAGCATTGGGAAGTGGCGCGGCCTTCGAATGAGCGGCGCGCCACGGGCCCTACAAGCTTAACCCGGGCTTTCTCGGACCACCCGAATTCAAGGCCTTGATATAATGAATAAAACAATTACAGGAAAATCAAGTGACCATCATGCGCAAATTTGAACAGATTAAAACTGCACAGTCCTCTCACAACGAAATGCTAAAGTCTATTACTATTCGCGTTGTAGCATTGGAATCAACCCTGCAATCCCCGCAATTCAGCTCTGAACCAAGTTTTACCACTCAGATTAAGAAAGATATTGCCGTCCTCAAAGCTGTATGCATTGATACAAACAACAGGCTAGTAGGAATAATCTTATTTTTCATGGTATAAACGACACGAAAGACGAGTCATGGAAAGACTCCGAGCAAAACGTACTGACCCTCTGTGCTGACAAGCTGGAACTACACCTTGATCCTAGCACAACTGAACGTGCGCATTGCATAGGCAAATTCGAGGAATCGAAGGGTCGTCCGATAATAGTTAAATTACCCATTTTAAAACTAAGGAAAGCAGCCTAGTATGTGGAAATAACTGAAGGAAATCGACTACGCTATTAGAGAAGACTTCGCGTCTGCCACGAGGATCGCACGATCTAAATTATTGCAGTTTATCCGACCACAGAAATGTCCGTTCGAACTACGATTCGACAAGCTTCACATTGGCGACAAATATTACGTTGTATAACCCTACTACTAGCACTGTCATCTAAAGCATTCAGAATGCTCAGAACGCACCCACAAAGCACGCCAGCCAACGGTACCCCTTCACAAAGCAACAAATGACGCGCCACTCGGCATCCCAGTTTCTTCTCGCCGCCAGCCTGTGCACCAATCTTAACATTGGGTTCATCGAAGTATCATCCCCAAACGGGACCAGCTTCTCAGCTTCATCGAAGAGATAGACGCTGACATCATACTGCTAACCGAGACATGGCCAAACGATAACATTAGAGACAACGAAGTCCTTTCCTGTAACACAGATTACACTTTATATCGACATGATAGGCAAAGTCGGAGAGGAGGAGGAATTCTCGCGGCAGTGAAAAACTGCTTGCCATCCTCACTCATAAGTCATGATGATAACGTAGAACTTATATGGGTACGCGTGGGCTCCACGCCTCCTAATGCGATATTTGGCGTATGTTATCGGCCACCAGAGAAATGCCCGTACTTCAGTGAGTCCTTACACCAAGCGCTAACCAACATTGAAACATTTCCCCGCATATCTATCATTTATTCGGCGACTTTTTTTACCCTTATATCAGCTGGTCTCTTCTGTCTGTTTCAAAAGGTGCATCTGCCGAATCCAGACAATTCATCGAACTTGTGCTGGATCATTACCTTCAACAATTGATATCATAGCCCACTTGAGGTGACAATACACTAGACTTCCTGCTCACATCAACCTCCGATAATGTATCAAGTATAAATCTGCCACCCGGGATCAGTGATCATAGCCTCCTTCACATAATCATCTCGTTATCAATGGAAAAAAGATCACCATCATGGAAACTGATCACAAATTATAAAAGAGCTAACTTCGAAATTGTCAATAGCAAACTTGCAGAAATTTTTGGTTAATTTCAAAAATTCTTTTTGTTATATAAAAACACATTAGTGAACTTGAAAAATCAGTACCTTCTTACTATTCTTGTAAATTATGACAATAACATACCCTGGTTTATTGAACGCCTCCAATCCCTTCTGAACCGTAACGTCTTTTAAAGCAGCAAGGGAAAGTAGCAATCTTGAAAAATGGGACCGATACCACTTATGTGTCAAACAATACCCGAATGAACTTGCAGAGGCTAAGAAATTTCGAACATCTGACTTGCTTGTCATTCTTCGTTCTAACCCAAACAAATTCTGGCGTCTCCTATCGAATAAATCCCGACCCAACCAAATTGAACTGGCAGACTGCAGCGGTGACCCTATCGAACCTGAGAGTTGTGCTTCCGCATTAAATGATTATTTCACTTCTATTTTTACTAGCGCCAACACAACTTTTGTCAATCACACGCCCATCATTCATTCACAACCGATGAAAGAAATAGAAAAAAATGCGGAGGGCATATCACACCTTATTAGTTCACTTCCCCTTTCAACATCAGGTGGCTGCGACGAAATCAACACAAATTGCTCAAAACCACTGCGTCACTCTCAAGCAGGATACTAAAGAAAATTTTTTCGCAATCCCTCAACACTGGCGACGTGCCGGATGACTGGAAAAAAGCGCGCATAGTACTAATTTTCAAATCAGGTGACCGCTCAATCCCTTTTAACTATCGTCCAATATCCCTTTTTTTTTTTAAGTTTGCCACAAAGCATAAGTTGAGAAAGGGGGAGTGGATGCAGGAGATTGAAAGTTACAAGAAGGAGGGAAGTCCAGTTGCGCTTAGTTATTCGAAGAGGTTGGCGGTGTAGCGATCGTCCATTGTCCACTACTCGTAATCACAATCGCGATTCCACCGCAGGCACACCTTCATGAGTATCCGTTGGCTAATGTGAGTCGTTGATGGACACGTCTACAACAAGTGACGCACATCACAGACCTCAGGTGCAGTGTCACAGTGAGGGCACCTGTCAGTCACTGGCAGATCTTTATCACGCCAACAATGTCGTACAGATGGGGTCAGAGCCGCCCCTGTCCAAATCCGGCGCACTGTTACCTCCTCCTGCCTAGTAAGACTAAGGGGGAGAGGGTGCGAACACGGAGGAATCAGAGCGCTTGTTCGCTGGCGCAGAACTTGAGCATCGGAAACGTGGGACAGGAACGAATCTGGGGGAAGAGGGGAAGGTGGTGGATCGCCTGATGTGTTTATGCGCGTGATAGCATCCGCTTGAATTTTAAGTGGATTGCGAGCATGGCCGCGAATCCAGTGTATGGGCACAGGACATGGGTACTTTGAACAGAGCAAATGAATGGAATGTGCGTCGAACGGCCTTAAGCTGTTTAAGGGCAGTGAGAGAGCCTGTGTAAAGATGAACTGCACTGAATGTAGGAACTGGCGGAAGGGAATGTATGGCATTGCAAATGGCTTCAAGTTCCAGTGCCAGAGGGGTGCACGTATCCGCGGTATATATCACGTGAGCGGTGAGATGCGGATGAGAGGGACTATACACAGAAGTAACTCCTCGCTCTACAGTATGTGATGCATCGGTATATAATATGCACCCTTCAGGCAGATGTGCGGATGATACCGACGGCGAAGCTGGCAGTACGACCATGGAGGTAGTGTCTTTAAACGACGCAGTTGTAAAGACTGTTTGCGAGCTTTGTTAGCCATCCGCTGATCAATGAGTTCACTGAGCGTATTTAGCTGGGCGTACTCCTGAAGTACTGGTATGGGTGTTAGGCGGGGAAGACATGTTATTGCACGCATAGCCTCAAGATTGATGGCCTCAAGGGAGTCCCACCGTCTGCGGGTGAGACGTTGAAACCGTGCCTTGTAGATTAGACGTGGCTGGAGGAACGAGCGAACAAGCTGGCGGGCCGTGTGAGCACGCGCGCCGTCAGAGCGCAAAGCTTTGCGACGAATCAGACCTAGAGTACCATGAGCGGACTTACGGATGGCTGTCAGCTACGGGGTGCCAGTCCCAGAGGAATGAAGAAGACCAAGAATACGAACGGTTTGCGTCTGAGGAATCGGGGTATTATCTATCATAAAATTTATAGTGGGAGCTTTCGGTAAGCCAGCTTTATTTCCAATGCGAATGAAACAGAATTTTGTATGCGAAAGAGTTAGACCCAAAGGAGGGAGGCGAAATGTCAATACATCCAGCGCATGCTGGAGGGTTGCCTTTTGGACAGACGTATCTGGGTGACAGCACCATAAGGTTATATCATCGGCATACGCAAGCACGCGTATAAAGGGATGGCCTCTGGGGTTCGAACAAGTGGAATAAAGGCCACAATAAATAATGTAGGGGCGAGAATGGAGCCCTCCTCTGTTTGACGGGAAGTGACCAAAGGGCTTTCCATGGACACGCACACTGAACGTTCTATTTGTTACAAAGGCATGAATGGAGAGGGGACACCTGTGAGGAAGACCAAGCGTTTGTAGGGAGGCAAGAATGGCTGAGTGAAGGATGTTATCATATGCCTTTGTTATATCTGTAGCGATCACGGTTCTAACAAGATGACTGTGCGGAGAGTGGTGAAGCACGTCAGCAGCCAAAGTAGCAAGACCGTCGTCCGTTCCTATTTGCGGGCGGAAGATGATTAGTGATTCTGGATAACAATCATGAGATTCCAACCACCACGATAAGCGAGTGGCGAGAATATTGTTACGGGAAATATGCACAGTACGGCAGTTGTCCACACCACTGAGGATGATCACAGCACAGCACTCGCACAGCACAGCACTCGTCTGCGTCTTCTTCTCCTGGGAGTCTGTCGCACTTCTTTTTCGTCAGCACGGCCAGCGAATACCGCTCAGAAACACTAACCCCCCCCTTCGGAAAAAGAACAGTCTCGGTGTGTTCTACGTTTGTGAAACAGAACGTGCATAATAGGGCTTCACGCGGGACACATGCACTATTTCAGAGGATGGCGCTCTGGACGAGGATTTCGGAGGCACAGATTCAACTTCGTATGTGACGTCTGTCACGGGGCGCAAAGCTCGGTAAGGGCCTGTGTAACGGGGCAAATGTTTTTCACAAACGCCCATGCGACGGCACGGAAGTCACAGCAAGACGAGTGATCCAGGAGGGTAGTGTACATCACGGTGGCGACTGTCGTACCGGAACTTTTGAGAGTCTTGGGATGCAGAGAGCCTGGCATGAGCTATCCGGCGGGCATCATGAGCGCGGGCTACGGAATCACTGGCGTAAGCACTGGTGGCGTCTGCCGCGGGTAGTGAGGTGTCGAAGGGCAGTAACGGGTGGCGGCCAAATAACAGATAAAATGGGGAGTATCCAGTGGTAGAATGGACAGATGAATTGTAGGCGAATGTCACAAAGGGTAGATGAACGTCCCAATCGCGGTGGTCGTCAGACACATACAAGGACAGCATGCCTGTGAGGGTACGGTTTAGGCGTTCCGTGAGGCCGTTGGTCTGGGGTGATAGGCTGCGGTGAATTTGTGACGGACGGAACGCGAACGGAAAATTTCGTCAACCACTCGCGACAGAAAGCAGCGGCCACGGTCAGTTAGTAGTTCACGAGGGGCACCATGATGTAGAATAACGTTTTCTAGGAGGAAGTCAGCGACGTCTGTGGCGCAGCTGGTCGGGATGGCTCTGGTAATTGCATACCGCGTAGCATAATCGGTGGCGACGGCGATCCATTTGTTCCCTGCGGCGGAAACTGGAAAGGGCCCAAGAAGGTCAACACCTACAAGGGAAAACTGGTCAATGGGTATGTGGATCGGCTGCAAATGGCCTGATGGTAAAATTGTGGGCTTCTTTCGACGCTGACACAATTCACATGCGGCAATGGATTGCTGGACGGAGCGGTAGAGCCACGGCCAGTAGAAGCGTCGGGGCAGGCTGTCGTATGTCCGAGAGACAACCAGGTGGCCAGCGGTTGGAGCATCATGTTGCTGGTAAAGGATGGTGGAACGCAGATGTTGAGGAACGACGAGCAAAAAGGTCTGCGCCGTCTGGTCGCATATTGCGTCGATATAGGGTGTTCTCGGGGGGTACATATAAGGCAAGAGATGGATCAGGTAGATCGCAGGTCAGACGGAGGAGAATCGAATGTAGCAAAGGCTCGAAGCGTTGTTCGTCGGCAATGTTAAAAAAGGCCGACACAGACAAGACACATGCGTCATCGTCAGAGTCGGTAGGACTAGGGGAGTCGACGAGATGACGGGACAAGCAGTCTGCATCTTGGAGAAGCCGGCCAGACTTATACACAACGGAAAATGTATACTCTTGTAATCGAAGCGCCCAGCGCCCCAAACGGCCTGTAATCTTTCGAGGTTAATCATTCGATCCCCGTCACGAGCTGGATCTCCGCAGCGGCCGACGCATCATTACTCAGCACCTCCACCAAGAGATGTTACGGGAAATGTTCACAGTAGGGCAGTTGTCCACACTACTGAGGATGATCACAGCACAGCACTCGCACAGCACAGCACTTGTCTGCGTCTTCTTCTTCTGGGAGGCTGTCGCACTTCTTTTTCGTCAGCACGGCCAGCGAATACCGCTCAGTAAAAATATTTTCGAAAAAGCTTGCAGGTTGTTGGCGTCAGGGAAACTGGACGAAGGGCCGAGAGAGATACTGGAGGATGACCTGACTTCGGTATTGGAACAGCAATAGAATGCTTCCACTCGTCCGGCATGACACCAGAATACCACACGTTATTGAATGCATCAAGCAGGGCCTGCAAAGCAGTTCCTTCCAAGTTGCGGAATAAGGAGTTAGGTATGCCGTCGTGGCCGGGAGCAGAATCAGTTTTGAGGCGTTCAATGGAGGACAGCAGCTCTGACATGGTTAGGTCAGAAGTTCTCATCGGGGGGTTCGGTAACCGGTAAGCAAGGTGGCGAAATCGAGGTGGAATCATAATGTAAAAAAAAACAGTCTGACCGCCTGTTTTGCAAATGTGTCCTCATCCACATTCATAGCAAGGCGAATGCTTTCTGTGTAATCAGACGCTTGAGAAGAGCGCTCCATGGCGTGAAACACTCGCCAAAGTTGTCGATTACCTTGCTTGGAGGACAGGCGTTCACACCATGAAGCCCAACGTTGCCTTCATAGAAGATTTTCATAACGCATCGCACGTGCGGTAGCCCGGTGAAGAGCGGAGATAGCCGATGGGTCATCGTGGTTGCGAGCAGCATAATGATCCGCCTGGCGACTCAGAGCCCAAAGATTCAGGAGGTGGATGTCCGGGTTTGGCTCGCCTTCATTTACAGTGGTGGTAAGCGTGTGGGACGCAAGAACAGCAGAGAGAGAGTAGACAATGCTGATGATGGGGTGAAATCAGATAAGCGATTGTCTGGGCGGTGATACAACGGCGATCAGGAATGGAAGGTGAATGGTAAGCGCAGAATCCTGAAAGACGAGGATGTGAGTTATGCTCTCGAAGTAGGAAGGCCCACGCCTTTAGCTTTTTGTCGCAAAGACGGATTTTCACTTCAGAGGCTTTATTCGCGAAGCCTCGACAATTTCACTGCACCACCAGAGACAGTTCATTATCCATTTCGAGGCCGAAGAGCTTCTACAATAAGGGAGGTCATCTGCTCCATAAGGCTAATATTTTATCTATTGTCGGGGTAGTAAGTTAAGGGGTTGTCGGCACGTGATTGGGGTTTGATGCTTATTGGAGGTGATTCATCTGAAATCTTATCACGAGGTATTAGACTTCTTCGAGAGGGGTGAGAGCGACGCTGTTCTCTGAGCTGGGTGAGTTCGTCTAGACGTTGGCGAGCCCCTGCAATGGCATTGTCTAAAACAGCGTCTTCATCTGCGGCATCCACATGTGATTGGGGCACTGGCCGTTTTGGTGTACCATTTGATCCACGAGGGTGAGTCGCTTGTGCGAATGAACAATGCTGAGGAGACGTATGATGAGCAGGTGGGTCAAGTAAAGAAAGTGCAGGGAAGTCGGTTTCGCCACGTGTAAGAGCCGCGTGGTGATTACTTGTTGGAATATCTGCTTTTAAAGGCGGCTTGCGCGACGGCCTCGTTCGCTTCTTCTTTGGACAAGCGGGGGAGCGCATGTCATGGTCCGCCGATTTACACAGGGCACAAAGCGCTGTTGATTCATTCATGTCGGCCACAGCTGTCGGATTAGGGCAGGTATTTTGCATGTGCCCTTCTATATGTATCAGAGCATCTAACCTCATGGCACACCTTCAGTCAATTAATTACTTTTATCCTCAGCAGGACGGTTATCACACCCGGGTATCACAACGTTATCACACACTGGTGCGACTCCTGGTTCATGCCTTTAAATACCCACAATGCAAGGTCATGACATTTTCCCGCCTCCATAGCCCGGCTATTTTTACGCACTATCTGAAATCTTTCCCTTTCACGCATGCAACATCATACAAATATCTTGGTCTGCAATGACACCATCGCTATCTTGGGCAAAACATATCGAAACTATCTCCTCCGAGGCTCCGCGCACCCTGGGCTACATGCGATAAAATTTAAGCGATTTATCACCAGAAGATAAAAAACAGGCTTATTTAACTTTCATAAGGCCAAAACTTGAATACGTGTCAGCTGTCTGGAATCCATCACAAGCCTACCGCGAAGCTAGCATTGAAGCCATTAAAAATCGCGCTGCACGGTTCATCACCTCGACATATTCTAAACGATGCAGTGGTACTTCATTAAAGAAAGACCTTGAACTACCGTCCCTCGCATCACGCCTCCTCATATCTCGTTTATGCCTTTTTCTTACGTTTTACTATCACCCACGGCCTAGACACGAGCTCCTAACACCTCCAAGATGATCTTCCCGTCTAAATCGCTACCAGTTTTTAACACGCATTCCTACCCGCACCCTAGCAATGAATAACTCTTTCTTCCCCTATGCAAGAGTCATGTGAACTTCCCTGCCCGAAAACAGTCACCTGCACAGATAGAACAGAGTTCCGCGATAAACTGAAAAGTTAAAGTTAATACGCCATTCGAGCTGAACTAACTACACTTTGCCTTATTTTCAGCCTTTTATATATATTGTGAGCCACCGCTCGAACAAACGTCTTCATTCCAGCCACAGTCTGGAACGCTGCGCGTGATCTTGCGAAGCCGGTGAGTGATGACGATGCTGCGTGTGTGCAGGTGAAACAGGTGAACGTTCTGGCACCACGCTCACACAAATCTCCCCGGCAAGGAAGCGGCCACCCTGGTCGCTGTTTAGATGGAAGCGGGTCGGCGGGTGTACGGCTACATGCCAGTGGTGTTCTAACCAGTGGCGCGTTGAACGGCGGAATTATAGGCATAGGTAACGAAAGACAAAGTGGTGTCCCAGTTCTTATGCGCTTCCTGGATTGTCGTCTGCTATAGCGATCTTTCTCTGCCAGTTCTCATGGTCAGGCTGACGTACATGGATATCAGGTCGGACAAGGTGAGGTGAAAGCTTTTGATGAGGCCATTTGTCTGAGGATGATAACTAGAAGATGTCTTGGGGACGGTGTTGGCAGCGTGGAGTACTTCCGCCAAAACGTGGGAAATAAATGTCTTCCCACGGTCGCTAATCAAGATACTGGGAGCACCTGACGCAAGACGGTCGCTAGCAAGAAAAACTCGGCAACTTCAGAAGCGGCACCGGAGCAAAGAGCGTAGCGCGTCAGATAGTCAATTACGGTTACAACCCATCGATGACCGGCGGCCGTGAGAGGTAGGGGCCGAATAGGTAAATGGCGACAGAATCAAAGGCACGGACGGGCAAGGAAGAACTTGAAGGGGGCCGGCAGGAAGAGATGCTTACCGGTTACGATGATGACAAGGCGCACATGATGATATGTATTTGGCGACGCTTGTAGAAAGCCCGGGCCAAAAGTAGCGGCTTTTTGTACAGTCGTATGTCTTGTGGTGTCCTAAATGACCTGCAGTGGCATCGTCATGGTAGGCCTCCAACGCATGATGATGGAGAGAGCAAGGAACAACGGGAACCCTTCGGTGACCAGCCATGTGGTATACAGAGCGGTAAAGCATTCCGTGTTGAATCCGGAAAAGCGAAGCTGACGATGCAGGCGACAGTTGGGTGCCGGTGAAAGACCGCGGAGGCGGCCGGTGATTATGCTGCAGTAAAGATCATCCTGCTGCAATGCCGGGAAGTTACTGCTTAGGTCCAGCGGACAGGCCTCAATAGGTGCAACATCTAGACGATCACCGGAAGGCTGATGTGAAGGGCAGAGTGTAGTGGCCGCATGGGGATTGGTTGGAGGAGACGACAGCGGGAAACTAGAGTGGGCGTCACAATCGAGGTGTTTTCTGGCCGGATTTGTACGTGATGGTAAAGGTATATTCTTGTAAACGTAGCACCCAGCGACCAAGCCGACCTGATAAGTTCTTTACGACGACAGCCAACAGAGCGCATGATGGTCGGTGACGATTGTAAATTGGCGGCCATACAAATAGGGTCGAAATGTTTGGACAGACCAAACAACGGCAAGGCATTCTTGTTCCGTAATGCTGTAGTTACGCTCAGCTGCTGTGAGAAAACGACTAGCGTATGCCACAACCTGCTCTTCGGACGCAGCGTCGCATTTCAAAAGAGTGGCGCCGATGTCTTGTCCACTGGCGTCAGTATTAAGAATGGTGGGAGCTGTCTCATCGAAATGTCGAAGCACAGGAGTTGAAGTGAGTGCTTGCTTGAGGGATTGGAAGGCCTGTTCACATTCATTGGACTCTACGAAAAGCGCGGCAGACTTCAGGAGGTTGTGTAAAGAGGCCACAATAGAAGCAAAGTTTTGAATGAAGCATCGGAAGTACGACGCCAACCCGAGGAAGCTGCACAGTTCTTTCTGGCGTTTGGGCTGAGGAAAATTATTTACCGCTGCAATTTTGTCGGGATCGGGCTGTCTGCCCATCTTGCTAACGACATAGCCGAGGAATTTGATGGTTTTGCTGGCGAAAAGGCATTTTTGAGGGTTGAGCTTAGACCGGCTCGTGCCAGACATGTGAGAACTTCTGTGAGACGGTGCAAGTGCTGGGCGAAGTTCGATGAAAAGATGATAATATCGTCTAGATAACACAAGCACGTCTTCGAAGCACTGTGTCGATCATGCGCTCGAAGGTGGCAGGAGCATTACATAAACCGAAAGGTATCACATTGAATTCATAAAGACCATCGGGAGTAGGGAATGCAGTCTGGTCCTTACTGGATTCATGCATGGGAATTTGCCAATATCTCGAGCGCTGGTCGAGACTTGTGAAATACTCTGCTCCCTGAAGGCAGTCCAGTGTGTCATCGATTCGTGGTAGCGGGTAAACATCTTTGCGGCTTATCTTATTAATGGCCCGGTGATCCACACAAAACCACACAGAACCATCGTTTTCCTGACGAGAACATCAGGAGACGACCAGGGGCTGCTCGATGGCCGGTTTATGTTTCGCACGAACATGTCGGCAACTTGGTCCTCAATGATTTTGCGTTCTGATGAAGAGACGCGATATGGGCGGCGATGAACAATGGTTGATGCCTCAGTCTCTATACGGTGGGAAGGGACACATGTTTGGCCTAAATTTTACGTACACGCATCAAAAGAGTCTGTGTTTTTGAAAAGGACTGCGAGCAATGCCACCGACTGCTCAGAAGTTAGGTAAGTAGTGATGGTTGCCGCGAGTGCTGATGAAGGTCGCTGAGGTAGATCATCAGACGGTGGAGAAGCACAGGAAAGTTTGGCGAGGGGAACAGGATCTCCTTCAAAAAGAAACTCAATAGTTCCTCCCTTCGGTCAAAATAAAGGCTGGGTACGAGTGTTCATCGCCGCTACAACGACGCAACAGCGGGTGAAACAGGTGAGGCAGGAGGCAAGCGCTATGCCGTCGGAGGTCCACCGTAGTGCTGGCATCCCTAAAGCATCACCGTAAAGTGCACAATCCAGGATAACAATGATGAGGTGCTCACGGCCAGGCCTCAAAACGTAGTCAAGGGCAGCGAGCCCACGTAGTGAGGAGGAAGTTTCTGGTTCGAACTCAGTGTCCGCAATGTGAATGAGGCGGTCACGGCAGGAGTTAAGGGCAGATGCCGACGATAAAAAGTCCCAGCCTAAAATTTGTTCATGAACGCATGACGGAATCACTACAAACTCAATATGATGCCGCTGGTCATCGATCAGAACGCGCGCTGTGCATTGCCCTAGGGATGTGATGGCAGTACCGTGGGTTCCGCGGAGAGGAGGACCGATGTACGGAGTTACTTTGCGGAGACGATAATCCAAGTTGCTATTATTGACGGAATAAGCGGCACCTCTATCTATGAAGGCTTCAACGTATACTCCTCCGATCAGTACTTTCAGCATGTTAGACGGGTGTGCGGAGGAATTACAGAGTTCGTTTTTGAAGCTAATTTCCCTCCAAAAACTGCTTCCGTTTGTTTTCCGCGCTAGGAAGGAACGATTGGGAGATCGGTCGATGTGGGGACGGGCGGCAAAAAGGCGATGGGGAGCGGCGTCGGGTAGAACGAGAGGGTCGGGAATTATCCTGAGAATCCTGCGGCGAAGGAGAATGACCGAAGGAATCGGAGTATGGGATCGTAGAAGCTTCAGGCTGGCGGAGGCAGGCATTCTCGAATGGAGCATAACCACGCTGTTAGTCTTGCTGGCGCCGGCGACAGACGCGGGAAATGTGACTGTGGATTCAGCAGTAATAGCAGAATGGGCGGATAGGGCGCCAGGATTGTCGATAACGGAGCGGTTGAGAGCATGGGGCTACTGGAGCCACAAGACCACACACAGGATCAGGACAACGAGAATGGACTGGGGCAGGTGGCTTCGAAGCCACTTCAGCGTACATAGGGATGCGGCAGGCGGTAGTCGACGTGGCTGGTGCCACGGCACAGGTGAAGGCAGCCAGTTCGTCTGTGACGACGCTGCGCAAATCTGAAGCTAAGCTTGCTTGATTGGCGAGCTCATCTCGTATAATGGTACTGATAATGGTGCGCAAGTTGCCGTCAACAAGAACGCCGTCATTTCTGTTGTCTTGCTGCAGGCGGCACGACTGAAGTTGGACCAGGCGTTGGCAGGTGGTGGTTATGTCCGACAAAGTGGAGGGGTTCTGAACCAGCAAGGCGTTGAATGCAACAATTTCGATGCCCTTAAAAATATGGCGAACGCGTTCAGCTTCCATCATAGCAGCATCGACTCGGAGGCAAAGGACTAAAACGTCCTCGATATATGAGGTGTAGGACTCACCAGGCTTCTCCGAGCTTCGACGGGCTTCGAGCGTCCTCTTAGCCAACTCAGAATAACCAGATGACGTGCCGAACATCTTCCGCAGCTGCTGGGTGAATGTTGACCAATCAGGGATGTGGTCTTCATAATTGAGAAACCACGTTTTTGCGATGTCGGTCAAGTAGAAGACAACGTTCAGTAGCTTGTAGGAGTCATCCCAGCGGTTGAAGGAACTCACTCTGGTGTAATTATCAAACCAGTCTTGACATCGTCGCCGCGAAGGCAGGCAAAGAGCTGGGGATTGCGCTGGTGGCTGGTGATGGTCCAGTTAGGAATAGCCACAAAAGCAAGGGTATATTCCGGGAGCCGGCGGTTTCCGTTGCCCTCGTTCATACCGAAGGGGTGTGAGGGCACACGAAGACCGGAACGGAGCTCCAGGGGGAACAGTAGATAGGTCGAAAGTGAGAGGCTAGGGATACTAAGGGGACCTCTGCTAATTGTGAGCCACCGCTCGAACAAACGTCTTTATTCCAGTGTCACGAAATCGGCGCACATTTTTACTAAGCCGGCGCGGCGCGAGGCCCGCGCGTCGCCGCATGGTAACTTCCACAAGATTCGAGAAAAACCTCCTTCCCCGCACGAGAGAGCGCGTGGCTTTGTACGCGTCGCCGTCGCCCTCTTTCTCACCACTTGGCGATGAAAGTGACTCACCAGTCTGGAATACGCCAGAACCCTCCAGAAAGTTCTACGGGTCCTAGCCAATGACGACGCGCGGCTCGACGGTAGGAAAAGGGAGCGCTCTAACAGGCAAAGTCAAGCGGCGCGCCCTATTTATTGAGGCCACGCTGCTCTGGTAGTCAGTCAGTCAGCGGTTGCGGCGTGCTCGCAAGTGCTACAACTGGACTCCCGGGGATCACTCGCTGCTGGCAAGCCCACGGACCTGCGAGGGAGCGGCGCTCGTCTTGTATGCCGGCCACATCGTAACTCTCGAGGCGTCGGGCTACAACAGTGCCCGGTGAACAATTTGGTGTTTGTTTATGTGACTCTCTCGTGTTTGATCTGTGTTGTAAAGCCTCTGTGTTATTGAATGCCTCCGCAGTTGCATGCTTACCGTTTGTATTCTGTGAACGTTTCGTCTGTGCATTTCAAGTGTTCTTGCGTGTTCGTTTGTATCGTCTCTTGCTGAGCATAAAATTTGTTTTGTTTCTTCTGACTCCGAACCTTACTCTGGCTTGAACCGGCGACAGCTGGGCACCAAACGGCCACCCACTTCTTTCACTACAAGGTAATTGAATTCCGGCTGAGCTTGCCACGCAGGTCGAGGGCATCTCCTTTGCGAACAGAACAGCTAGCCCCACTCACTCTAAGGGTGTCTGGGAGTGTGCGCACCGTTAAGAGCGCATCGTTAATAATTCCCCTAATTATTAACGGGTGACAATTATTCTGGCATACGCGACAGGACGTTTGGTGCACTCAAGCTCAGTGGACGGAAAATGAGTTGGAAGAGTTTACGAAGAGGTTGCAAACAGTGTAGCAGCAGAGCGATAGCGAGAGGTAGTGCCGCGCGGAAGCGTTTAGGCGAGGTTCGCTAAGCAGACTTAAGGCTACACCCAGACAGTTCGCGCTTCAGATATGAATCTGGAAGAGCTGATTGAGGCTGGCACCCAGCAGGGGTTGTCCGGTGCCGAACTGCGGAAATGGGTCAGCCAGAGAGAAAAGGAGGAAAGAGAGAGAGAAAAAGAAGAACGAGAGAGGGCTCGAAAGGAGCGAGAAGAGGAATTTCAGCTGGAAAAGGAATTACTCTGAAACGTCAGCTCCAAATCTCAAAGAACAACGGCTTTTCTGAAGTGCATAGCCCGAGTGAAGGACATAGCAGCTTGCGGATAGGCGCAAGTGAATTGATCCCGAAGTACGACGACAGAAGAGACGATCTCAACGCGTTCCTCTTGCACTTCGAAAGTGTCGCCATTAATGCAAATTGGACAGACAGTGAATGCGCTACCGTCTTGAGTGCGAAGGCACTCATATATGAGTGCCTTCGCACTCTAAGTCAGAGTGGCGAAGCATTAGGTGTATTAGGAAGACTTCCTCCTGAGGATGGAGGCGGCTATAACAAGGTGAAAGCTGCATTACCTAAAAGGTTTAGATTTACGACGAATGGGTTTCGTGAGAAGTTCAGGACTTGAGAACCTATGGACGGTGAAACGGCAACACAGCATGTTGCGCGACTGAGTCAATATTTTGGCCGCTCGACTGAATTCTCAAATATTAAACTAGAGTATGGCGCACTTCGCGAACTCCTAATGAAAGAACAATTCCTGGGCAGCTGTCACCCTGGTCTGTCACTTTATTTAAAAGAACAAAAAGCGCATACATTGGACGAAATGATGGATCTCGCAGACCAGTATTTGGAAGCGCAGGGAGGCGAAAATGTGAGTAAGAATGAAAATTCTGAAACCCCTCAATAGCCCGAATTCCGGCAGACAAAACCTAGCGCAAAGTCACCTCCGAGGTGCTATCTCTGCGGAAAAATAGGCCATTTTGCACCTAACTTTCACAAACTTGCAACCAACAATTCATTCATGTGTTGGAAATGCGGACAGAAGGGCCACAAAGCAATGTCGTGTCCCGACGCTGACATGGCAGCTCCGCAGGCGGCCTGCGCGAGGACTCTGTCAGAGTCGGAATGTCGCCTGGAGGAAGAAGATGCCGATGGCTTTGTTGAGCTGAAGAACGGCAAGAAAGTCCGCGTGGTGCACGGTCTAGAGGAGGAGGAAGCAGAGAAGGTTGTTCATCGGAAGAAGGATCAGAAAATCCGGGTGGTGAACGCCGTAGTACACGCGCAACCTGGAGCTGCGTTGAATCGGAGGGGAAAGATAGGAGAAAAATTAGTTTTTGTGCTACGAGATACAGGTAGCAGTGCCGTAATAGTTAGAAGAAGTTTGATTCAGGAGAATGATCTGACTGGTGAGAAGTGCCCTGTGAGGCTAATTGACGGCTCAATTCAGTTGCTACCTGAGGGAAAATTTGAAGTGCGGACGCAATATTATTCTGGGAAACTGACAGCCCTGTGCATGGAACGTCCTATCTATGATTTGGTGTTGGGCAGTTTGGTGTTTTGATTTGGTATTGGCTTTTGGTATGATTTGGTGTTGGGCAATATCGAGGGCGCAAAAGAACGGAGGTTTGGGCTAGTTGGTGATCATCCATGTTTAAGCAGCAGCGCAAAAGGACAGAGACGAGAGGAAGGAGGTACACAAAGACGACGCTGAACTTACAACTGTCTTTATTAAGAAAAACACAGAACAATATATACTCTACTCAAAACAGCGCACATGCGCAATGTCAAAAACATGCGTCAAACCCAGACGTGCTTATCAGGATAAAATCAATTTTAAATCGATAGTCGTGTGCAATGAGCCTTTAACCTTTGTGAAGTAGGCTCATTTCTCTGGCTGATAAAGACACGGATGGTGTGCTGACACACCCGTCTGTTTTTTTGATGATATGGAAAGCCTCAGCCAGCTCTCTTGTGCGCCGGTCATTATGCGCAAACAACGCTTCTGTATCTACAAAAAATGGAACACATTTACATGAGAAGCAATGTTTGGCTAGGTTTGTGGCTTGTTTGTCTAATGCATTATAATGCTCCATGAGCCTAACGTTGATACATCGGCCATTTTCCGATGTACGTTCGGCCACATGAGAGCGGTATTTG
>JAJIZL010028016.1:0-88963 GCA_023969395.1 Amblyomma maculatum | reverse complement strand
GGTCGCCGCTTCAACAAGAATGTGCGCCAGTCAGTCGCACGAACAGCACGACCGACCGGCGGTGAAGTCAAGTGCCGGCGGTAGCGGGCACAGTCTAAGTCCGGCGCCGTCAAATGCGGCTCAAAAACCGCCGGGCGACCTTGCGGAGCGCCGGCGGGAACCGCCGTCGGGACTGTGAATGCAGCCGAAAAGTCAGGCAGGCAGCTGCGTCTGCAAAAAATGAGAAAATGAATTAGGCCTCGCAGCCTGGAAATAGGCTGCGGGTAAGCGCCGATAGAACCCGAGCGCGTGCCAAGCTCGAGCAGCAGGAGCAGCGGCCAGGCACGTCCGCACTCTTTCGAAGCTTCGAAAGAGTGCCCCTTTTGAGAGAGAGAGAGAGAGAGTTTCGAGCGATATGCCTCTTCAGCGGTCTTCAATATTTTTTCCACACCTACAAGTAGAGCCCTTAGTGCCCCTTGAAAACTTTCACTAGGTGTGTACAAGCTCAGCAGGCGAAATATCTGCGATAAATTCACGACAGTAGGATGGGATTCATCCCCTCAAGTGAATGTGCCAGGCCAAAATGCTGCTGAAAATGAAAACAAGCATTATGGAGTAAACGTGCGCATCAGTAACTTTAAAGGCAAACTGAAACAAAGCATTTCTGTTACCCCAACGGGTCGTGGTTAAGCTTGACGGTCAATATGTCATTTGCGCCCTTCTAGCGTCGATGGCAATGTGACACGTACTCCGTTGTCATCTGCGAGGCAACCAGCTTCGTGCCCTTTTTGACTGCGTTTTCTCATTCGTGTTCGAAAGGTTTCGAAAGGTACTTCGGACAATTTGGGAACAGGCTAGGTATGGCACCGTCTTTAATTGCCCATTTTTCACGTGGTATTGTCACCAAATTCCCACAAATTTTGCGCTTGAACACTTTCGAAGTATCCGCATCTTGGAAATGGAGGTCGCAAATTGAACACGAGCTCAAAAGCTTTTTGCCCTGCCTTGGTACTGCGCGCTTCCATACCTGCAGGCGTCCAGCGTTGCGGAGCGGCCCGAAAAAAAATTACCTTTTCTCCAACAGATTGCACAGAACTGTAGCCGTTTTTACAACCTGGCACGAAACAGCGCGGCATTATTCACTGTCACACACTGTGCGACAACCGTGCATACAAAAGCAAACGTTCCCAGACGTGCACGCTGCCACAGGACAAGCCCGGAACCCACTACAACGTGCTGTTCGCTACGTTCGCTGCGCCTAGTAGCACTTTGGTGTCAAAAACAACGTTATGCTGCTATTCGCCAGGCCACGGCCCGTCTGAAGGCACGCACGCGCGCTTTGAAAAGAGCGCGCGCCGCTGCGTTGCCTTTGTCAGATGGGGAGGGGGATTGACACCCGGAAGTGCCGTACCCCAGAGTCACACATAACTCATCAGCCCATCATCATCCATTCAACGCCTCCGGCAAGGTGTCCCCCAGGGCCAAGGGGGGGGGGGGGGTCTGGGAGAGCTTTTTAGTTCGAGGTGAGGGTCCTACCCGGACAAGGGGGCCGCCGCGTGATGCCCTCACAGGAGTGAGTGGCATCAGACGCAAAGACGGCCTGCAGCGCCATCGTGGCATCGAGCCAACGAGGCGGACCTTCATGACAACGCGAGTGTCACTAAGGACAACCAATCCCTGTGATAAAATCATAGTGACACAGAGAGTGTTCCAACCTTAACCGAGAAAATCACAGACGGCCCGCAGTCCGGCCGTGTCCGGCCAACTGCGTCGCGCGCGCCCCCGCGCGAAGCGCAACAAAGAAGCGTCAGGCGGCGCGCCGGAGTTTGAGAACTGGAAAAGTATCTAGTAACGTTGGGAAAAACCATAAGTTGGAAAAGGGGTTCGCCACCTATGCATCATAGGGTGCCTCGATGCGCGCCCGCTCTCCGTTTAGGGTGAGGACAACCGCGTCGTCTGCTAGCGCGACCTCCATTTTCATTCGCGAGGCGCACGTTTGCTGCCTGCCGCGCCCAGATAGAGGAGGCCCCTCTACCAGTATTAGCTTGAATTGAACTTTGCCTTTGATGCTTAATCCTTTTATAGTTTAGATGAAAAGTAAGAGGAAAGAATTTGGAGGACGCTTAAGCTTCGTCTTCAAGAGTGGAACGCGATAGCGTTATTGCACCTCGTTCGCACCGCCCACTCATTCGCTCGGTATGTTCTTGAGTCACACAACGACATGGTTTTCATACTCAATACTTCTAAGTGCACTGTACAACTTTTTTCTAATTATTTGTTCAAAAACATGCTTCTCACAATCTACATTATCGCACTGTGTTGACCACACTACAACGTTTCTTGCTCCCGTGTTCCTTTAGCGTTCACACGCACTGAGTATGTCGGTCAGTCAGCACACGCATACACACACACCAAACTGGCATTTTCACTCACTCGGTGTCTCGGAGGGAGAAAGCCGGACAGCGAAGCGCCATGAAGGCGGACGCGATCATGGGGCTGACGCCTTGATGGGATCGTCCTCTATCTCGCTTGGGAGCACCACGCAGAAGCACGATTCCTCGGCAGCAGCTTGGCGCACATCGCAGGGGACGCTTTCCCAGCAGAAGTGCTACGGCGCAGCGATCACACCAGAGGCGTCCGGCATCCGACGCTGCACCTACCAATCGCACTGTGAGCGGAAAGAAGAGCCGCGTCGCCTAAATACCACTGTTTGAGTGACGCACGCTGGATGTTGGAAGGGGAGAGAGCGAGAAAACATTAAACGCAAGGGTATTGGGGCATCCTCGCACCGGTACCCGCGCGGCCCGAAGGGGAGAAGCGGGCGAGTGAAGATAGTGATCTAAAGAAAGGAAAGACGCTTGATTCCACAACCCGTGAGGGTGCACGGCGAAACGTTACGGGCGAGTGGCGCGCCACGTGTCGGGGCAGCGCCGCACATTGCGAGGAGGGGTTCTCCTGTGTTTGCCGCAAGATGGCTCTGCATGTGCGCAGAGCGCAGAAGAAATGTAGCGGAAATGAACTTCGCTACTCTTATAACTGCGACTTCTGTAAGTAACATGCTCATAATTACCGATATACACCGCAGTATAACGCTCCACGGCATGTTTCAAAGGCAACACCGCATTCACTAGAAGCGCTTTTGTACCGCTTTCAAGCATGTTGTTGTTGTTGTGGCTGTAGGAAGAAGGAAAAGAAAATGCACGGGCCTGCTACTGGCTCTGTAGCTGAGCCACCTCCGCTGCCTCGTGCAGATAGAGGAGAATATAGAGAAGAATGAAAAGGAAGAGGGAAAGAAAGACGCGCGCCGCAACAACAGCCGTCGTCCACCACTAGCGGTGGTGTGTGCAATGACGGCCTAGAACAGATAAAAATTCGGCGCCAGGCTAGCCCCCGCCGCAAGCGGCGGTGACCAACCTGTACCAACCCCATCAGGGGAGAGCCTACTCGCATCCCTTAGCAGCCCTTATTTCAAGCATCAAACTCGTGGCTTGAAAGCGGCACAAAAGCGCTTCTAGTGAATGCGGTGTTGCCTTAGAAACGTACAGCTTTCAAGCATCGAACTCGTGGCTGCGGCCACGTGGAATTCGGTACTTGACAACTAATAATGATGATTTTCAGTATGACCTCATCATGCTACTGGGCCTTCACAGTATTTGGAGGAGTAGGATGGCTTATCGACACTGTGATGTCGATGCACGATCTGTATGGGATTATTTTGTTGAGCAAGTGTATAAACTAAAAGAAATTTTGAAGCAGCAAGACGCTGCGGAGGAGGTCTTGAGTCTGACTGGCGAACTTGTGGTAATGAATTTCATTAGACACGGTTGTCAGCCAAGGGGCATCGCAATCACGATCTTATATTGATGTATTTGTACCAATTCATGCAATAAAGAAAAAAAAAACTCGTGGCTAGGTGGTAGCTTCTCCGTCTCACACTCCGGAGACCCTGGTTCGATTCCCACACAGCCGATCTTGGAAGTTGCTTTTTATTTATGAAGTGCATGCCGGGATTTATCGCTCACGGCCAACGCCGCCGACGCCGACGACACCGGCTTTTCTGCCACACGAGCTCCTTAACGCTATCGCGTTAAAATTCAGTCATGTATTCGCTATTTCGAGACGATTAGCGAAAGTGTAGCGGTTATTTTTGTTTTGCGATATGTGATCACGGCGGCCAGCTGTTCGCCGTCGATGTCATACCAGCGCAGTCAACTTTGTATAATAACACTTATGTGTGGATATAGCGGAAAGTAAAGTACGCGAAATGAACAGCTGCATACTCAAGCGCGAACGCATGACATGTTTACGTTAATAATAATTGGTTCACAGGAAGGGAAAGGTGCAGTATCTGTCACACTTGTGTCTGTGGACACCGGAACCGCGCCGTAAGGGAAGGGAGGAAGGTGGGAGTTAAAGTAGAAAGAGAGAAAGAGGAGCCGTAGTGGAGGGCTACGGAATAATTTCGACCACCGGGGGGTCTTTAACGTGCGCTGACATCGTACAGCACACGGACGCCTCTTCGTTTCGCCTCCATCGAAACGCAGCCGCCGGGGTCGGGTTCGAGCCCGGGTATTCCGGACAGTAGTAGGGCGTCTTACCACTGTACCACCCCGGCGGGGCAGGCATGTTTACGTTCACGTACACTATTATGCACTGGTGGCAAACTGTGTCATGCACAATATGAAGTCAAAACAAAGACTCAAGCGCACGCAAGAACAATTCATTATTACCTCGATGCACCAATAGGCTGCGTTCTGTCTCTAGGTGGTCTTCGCTTCTTTGGAGCAACTGGAAGCTGAAAGATATACAAACCAATCATCAAATTGAGCACCAAGCAAAGGGGAAAACAGGAATCATGCAATATGGAAAATCAAAGCAAAGAACAGAGCGAAAAGAAGGCATGACCAGCGTCTCGGCAATATTTTTTTTGTTTTCCCACCAAATAATTCAAGCGTAGAGGCCAAAACGTGCACATACATACGTGATTTGTTCCCCGCTCCCTTTATTACCTATAACGTCGCCTTGGTTAATTTTATTTGCATTAATTAAAGAAGACGACCGATTCTGCCTTTCAAGTGGTAATGGGTTAAGTGGGTGTTTGAGATGAAGGTTGTTGTGTTAGCCGATCGAGAGTAGAATTGAATAAGGGGAATGCTTCTGTAAAGAGCGTGAGAAGCAGAATTGATACATACACGCGTGCACATAACCTGTTAAAGGCGAAATAAGTGACCCATGCCGGGCCTGGTGCTCAAATGCCACTGAAATGTTTCTGGGCAACCCCCAAATTTTTGGTGACGAATGTATGCAATTAGGCAGGGAATCAAATGGGAAATACCATCCCCTGAATGGGAAATCCGTTGGTACATCATTTTGCTTCAGTGTCTTTCATCAGTCTGTCTTATTTTGTTTAAAACAGGATTTATCAAACTGAGCCTGTACGAAAACTTTTGTTGCATTTATGAATGCAATATTGACACATACCATTCATAGACGACGAAGATTTGAACGGGCGATTCGGAGAAGACGACGAAGCCAAAAAAACGGTGCTCCGCTTTCGTGCTGACCTGACTGATTGTTAGTGTTCTTCGGTGCCAGAGTTCCAGAGCGCCTTCTATGTAATGTTACGTTACAAATCTGGTGGAGGAATTGCCGGGTATCAATCCAGTCCTGCATAAGCAACCTGTCACTACGGAGCTTATCCCCGCACATCAACGCCTCCGACGCCGCCTACGTGGAGAGCCCCCTGAATTCGGACCCCTTCCGGCCGCTATCAGGACGACGCACCCTCAGACGGCCGTAGAACCTGCTGCAATGACATCTGAGAGCAGGCTTCCCACCCACATCCTGTGTCATCAGCCGCGAACACCCCCCTCTTTTCTTGGAGACGTGTTCGAGGACGCCGAGAATTGCCTTGAGACCTACGAGCGAGTCACTCGTTACAACGGGTGGACTGATGAGCGTAAGCTCCACAACGTGTACTTCGCTCTTGAAGAGTCTGCCCGGACGTGGTTTGAAAACCATGAGGCTTCCTTCCCATCTTGGGCAGCCTTCTGTCATGATTTGAAAGCCACTTTTCCAAGCGTCGACCGCTGGGAGCGAGCAGAAGCTGCGCTATAGTCGCGCAATTAGCGCCTGAACGAGAGCGTGCGTATGTTCTTTGAGGACATGACACGCCTTTTCAAGCGTGCAGACCCACAAATGCCAGAAGATAAGAAGCTGCGTCGCCTGATGCGGGGCGTTAAACAAGAACTTTTCGCGGGACTGGTTCTCAGTCCACCGCGCACTGTGGCGGAGTTTCTCAGCGAGGCAGTGACCATGGAGACACCGCTGCAACACCGAGCCCGTCAGCACAACCGAGAAGTGAACATCATTGGGTCCGACGCACCCCCTGTGCATGTCGGCAGCGACATGGACGCACTACGCAATCTCATTCGTTCTGTCGTGCGGGAGGAACTGCAAGCGCTCCGGATTCCTTGCAACAAAACATCTTTTGCTTCACTGGGCTGAAGTCGTCCGGGACGAGGTGCGTATGGCAGCTCAACAAGTTGCTGACGTTCCCCAGCAGCGCGTTCCCCACCAGACGTTCGACGCGAGGCCCACCTACGCGTCCGTTCTACGTAAGGCTCCCCCGCCGGACCATAGTATCAACGCCGCAGCTCCAGCAATGGAGCCGCAGGGTCCTCTCATGGAGGACCTCGCATGGAGCCGCATGGAGCCTCGCTACTCCCCTCCGCCAATTTACCAGCGACCCCGTAAAAATCAAGTATGGCGGCCCCGGGACCGTCGGCCGCTGTGCTATCATTGCGGGGAAGCCAGTCACCTTTACCGGGAGTGCCCGTACCGCCGCGTCAACGTGCGGGGTTTCGCCTCGGAGGACCTCTACCTTCGGAATGCTGAACGGCCTACTGAGATTGCCAGCGACCTTGCAGCGCGACAGTATCCCGTCACGTCCGGTTACCAAGAGCGTCGGTCTAGGTTTCTGACGAGCTACCGTTCAACAAGTCCCCACTCTTCCCGACGCCGCTCCTCTCCCAGCCCTAGCCGGGAAAATTAATACCAGCGGCCTTCGGAGGCAGAGTCGCAGATGTCGGGAAATGTGAATATCCTCCGTCATCGTCAGGCCGACCCGACGAGATTTCGCTTGTGTCAGATAGCGACCGCAGCCGGCATACTAGCTCCGATTTATGTGTAACGATTGATGGAGTGGATGTCACCGCATTACTCGACACTGGTGCTGCTGTCCTCCTGACAAATTTTGCTAAGGAGATGCGGCATCTCTCCAAGGACACGGCTGTTGCCGTCCTTCACGATGTTACTGCCTTGCCTCATTTATGCACCGCCGGAGCAAACCCTAACGAAGCCGCACATTGTTATGCTCTGCAATCCGTTAAAATTAACCCCGACTTGAGGCGCGATCAGACGAATCGTCTCTCGGCTCTTCTGAGCAATTTCGCAGACTGCTTCACCACAGGCTCTAAGGTCGGTCTTACTCCTATCGCCAAGCACCGCATCATCACTGATGAGACCACGTTACCTGTATGCCAGCGCCCGTACCGGGTTTCTCCTAAGAAACGTGACGCGATTAAAACGCAAGTGGATGAACTGCTTGCGGACGACGTGATCCAGCCTTCGACAGGCCCATTGGCGTCGCCATTGGTCCTTGTCAAAAAGAAAGATGGCACCTTGAGATTCTGTGTCGATTACCGAAAGTTATATAACGTGACTAAAAAGGACGTATATCTGCTGCCCAGGATTGATGATGCATTCGACCGACTACGCGACGCCAGGTACTTCTCCTCATTAGACCTCAAAAGCGGATACTGGCTAATCGAGGTGGATCAGAGAGACCGAGAGAAGACTGCACTTGTGACGCCCGACGGCCTATACGAGTTTAAGGTGCTTCCGTTTGTTCGTTGCTCTGCACCGGCCACGTTCCAACGTATGATGGACATGGTTTTATCAGGTCTGAAGTGGCAGTCGTGCTTGGTGTAATTAGATGATATTTTCTCGCCTACTTTCGAGCAACACTTGGACCGGTTGCGCATCGTGCTTCAAGCACTCAAAGGCCCGCAACTAACGATCAAGCCTGAGAATTGCCACTTTGCTTTCAAGGAGCTACGCTTTCTCGGCCATGTTGTCAGTGCACAGGGCGTTTTCCCTGATCCCGAGAAGACTACCGCAGTGTCAAATTTTCCACGCCCCACCGACAAAAAGGCACTTCGACCATTTGTAGGTCTTTGTTCATACTACCGACGCTTCTTCCAAGATTTTTCCAGTATAGCTGAACCACTGACAGCAGTAACCAGAGAAGACATACCCTTCCTGTGGGGAGACGATCAGGAACAAGCCTTCCAGGAGCTTAGAAGCCACCTACACAGACCCCCAATACTTGTCCATTTCGATGAAAACGCCGCAACCGACGTACATACTGATGCCAGCAACGTTGGCCTCGGCGCTGTACTCATTCAGTGGCCGGACGGAGTAGAACGGGTTATCGCCTACGCGAGCCGAACACTCTCACGATCGGAGGCGGACTATTCGACAACGGAGAAGGAGTGCCTTGCGGTAATATGGGTCATCAGCAAGTTTCGACCGTATTTGTATGGACGACCCTTCCGTATTGTCAGCGACCATCATTCCTTGTGCTGGCTGGCAAGCCTTAAAGACCCGTCTGGACGCTTAACTCGTTGAAGCCTCCGTCTTCAAGAGTATGACGTCACTGTTGTCTATAAGTCGGGACATAAACACCAAGATGAGGATTGCTTGTCACGCGCGCCATTGGACTCCACTGCAGTGGAAAACGCCGACGATTTTCCCTTTATTGCGGCCATTACTCAATCCCATATGGCTGACCTTCAACGCAAGGACGCGGAGGTGGCGCCGCTCATTGATTATCTGGAAGGACGCGGTGGTAGAGTACCGCTTGTTTTTCGTCATGGCTTGCAGTCATATGCTTTACGAAATGGAGTTCGCTACAAGCGCAATTTTGGAAGATCAAAAGAGACATTTCTACTCGTAGTACGCACCTACGGCCTGACATCTTAAGCGCTTGTCACGACGAACCGTCCGCCGGTCACTTTGGAGTTAGTCGTACGCTTGAAAGAATTCGGGAGAAATACTATTGGCCGAAATTACCTTCACTACGATCTTACGTTAAAACCTGCCGTGATTATCAACGCCGAGACTCCACCCGTGAAACCAGCTGGATTTCTTCAGCCGAGCGCTCCACCGAAAACTCCTTTCCAACAAGTGGGGATGGATCTTCTTGGTCCTTTCTCGAAGTCAACTAATGGAAAGCGTTGGACTGTTGTCGTGACTGACTACTTGACCCGATATGCTGAGACCGCGTCGCTCACAAATGCAACTGCCATCGAAGTAGCAGTTTTTTTTTTGTCCACTACATCGTATTGCGTCATGGCGCTCCGGCTGTTATTATTACCAATCGTGGGGCAGGTTTTACGGCCCGCCTGACTAAGGCTGTACTGAACCTTACACACACTAGCCATATACGGGCCACGGCATACCACCCGCAAACTAATGGCACGGCCGCTCAATGGAGGCGCGCCTCCGTTGCTAATGGCCGTGCTAATGGCTTGGTGGTACGGCAAAACAGAACTCTGGCCGACATGCTGTCTATGTACGTGGATATAGAGCATAAGACCTGGGATCAAATTCTCCCATATGCCACGTTCGCATATAATACGGCACTTCAGGAGACGACGCGACTCACACCCTTCGAGCTTGTCTCCGGCCGTCGAGTGACCACTCCACTGGATACAATGCTGCCCGTCTACACCGACGATGAACATGAGCTTGACCTGGACATCGCTAGTTTTACCCAGCGTGCGGAAGAAGCGCGACAGCTGGCCAGGCAGCGCATATACCTACAACAGCAACTAGACGCTGACCGTTACAACAAGGGACGGCGCTTCGCTGCCTACGAGCCTGGAGGCTATGTCTGGATTTGGACGCCCGTTCGTCATCGTGGGCTGTCTGAAAAATTGCTGCGCCGGTACTTCGGCTCATACCGTGTCCTCCGCCGCCTCAGCGACGTTACTTACGAAGTTGAATCCGCGATCCAAGATCCCTCAAGCCGCAGACGACGCAAGTTCACTGGTGTTGTACACGCCGTCCGGATGAAACCCTACCACGATCGCCCCGCTGACTATTCTTGAGACTGATGGTGCCCCGTTTTGTGTTGTGGTATCCCATATCAACCTAGCATACTATCTGGCAGCTCATCGCATCAAGCAGCATTTGCAGCATCGAGGCGATGCTGCCAAGGGGGGCAATGACAGATACAATTCATAGACGGCGAAGATTTGAACGGGCGATTCGGAGAAGACGACGAAGCAAAAAAAAAAAAACGGCGCTCCGCTTTCGTACTGACCTGCCTGATTGTTGGTGCTCTTCGGTGCCAGAGCGCTAGAGCGCCTTCTGTGTAACGTTACGTTACAATTTTCCCTGAAAAATAAGATTAAATTACGATAAATCAAGAAAATCACACAAACGCACACGGCCATGCATATGGGTTGAACTCCGCACTCACACACAAAATAAAGATGTACTTCACCTTAATTAATTTTTTTTATTTTTATGCGCTACTATCGTGATATACGATATGCGATAATAAATGTCTTGAATAGCATAGTTTTCGCGAAGAACAAAAGTATAAAATATCTCAATGTGACGCAACATAGAGAAACAAAGCCTAATGCATCGCATGCTATTCTGCGCTCCGAGCGTCACATAATTCTGACGCTGCCAGATGCGCCTTGCAAAATTAAGCGGGCTGCGAGGCTTTTTGTGAAATAGGCGCGATGAACTCCTGTTTCATGGCTGAGAAAGATCGTAATATTTTTACCAGCTTGAGACCTAATATATAATATCAAGTGTATTAATGAAGATGTAAATGCGTTGGAGGATCCATATCGCTTTCGAGCTCTAAGAGATTACGTCCGTTTACAGCGATCAAATATCAGAAGCCTGCAAAAGCATGATATGGTGCCTCCGACAGGTACACAATTATGCTCTGGTAATCAGAAACAGTCGCATAGACAAGCTCACGCAAGCCCGAAATGAATTTAGCACTGCAAAGAAGACGGGCACTTACGCTGCATGTGCAAGTGTAGTTCGTCGGCTGCCAGTTGTCCCGCTTCACATTTACAATCCATAGAAGAGGTCGTTTCTGGACTCAGAAAAAAAAATTCTCCGGTCATTTTTAGCACTGTTAGTGCACTGCGGAACGCAGCATCCAGCAATTCTGCAGGCTATGTGAAGGATGCCGCGCTTTCCATGTCTAGCATGGGCGTCCGCGGGAAGGCGGGAGCAGAATGCAAGAAAATGGCGGCGGCGCCTCCCAATAACCGGTTTTGGTGGTGACGACCCCTTCTAAGAGTGGCGCCAGCCTCAGCGGAGTACGGGCGTGCATTGAGGCAACCTAATGCATCATGTGTTCCGCCGCAGCTTGGCGCAAACTATAAAACATGCGTTTTCTCAGCTTGCGCTCGTACCACAGTCGAGCTGCCAGCTTTAAAATGCCACGGGCAAGACTACAGCCAACAATTTCGCTATCGTTAAAGTACTAATAATATAAGGCCCACATGGGCAAAGTTAGGCAGCGACTACCCGAAGCTGCATGTCTGCCCGAAGCATGCATGCGTGCTCTGGCGTTCTCTGCCGCTGTATCGCGTTTTTTTTGTCAGTGTGTATATACATGCCGTACATTTGCGAGTTCGTTAACTCGCTAAATGCAGTATTTACGAGTGCGGCGACCTACATAACATCCATCGCACGAATGCAATTCTCTAAATGGTTCCGCCACAGCCACATGGTTATTGCTTACTTACATGCATGTCACGATAGCTATTTTTTTCTCGCACGGTTTTAAAGCAACGCTGGAAGATCGTAAGCACTCAAGTTCGACAGAGTCCTTACGGAAAACAATTTACATGGTTTTTTACAATATGCCTTATGCGCAGCTTTCGCAATAAAAGAAAGGTCGATAAAGGTGAAGGGTAATCTGGGCACATTCAGGCACCTCTGCCGTCATATGAGTATATGCGATGTTTTCGGAAGTGATCCCGGTAAAAACGGATCAGCTTATAGGATCGAAAGTGAGGAGAAGCTATTACCTCGTTTGTAAACTACGCGGCCCGCCATAGCATAAATGTGCGCAATTATCACGAGAGTTTTAGCTTATTTCTTGTTTTCACTTGTTTGCATATGCTACAGACTGGGTGCAGTGCTTTTATTTTTAATTTTTACTCCTATGCCTATACACGCAGAGGGCCAAGCCGAGCAAATGGGTTAATTCAAACGAATTATGATTACACTGTAGAGTGGCACTATCATACACGCCTGCCACACTAGTTAGCAATTTTTCATTAACTTTCAATGATATGCGAGAGGCAAGGAACAATAATTTCAGAGATATCATTACTGAGTGCGCGGTAGAAGTAGGCGGTAGGATAGTTAGAGAGGATACCGGTAAGCTGTCTAAGGAGACGAAAGATTTGATGAAGAAACGCCAGAGTATGAAAGCTTCCAATCCAACAGACCAGATCGAATTGGCCGAGATATCAAAGCTAATCAATAAGCGCAAGGTGGCCGATATTAGGAAGTATAACATGGAGAAAATTGAGCATGCTGTAAAGAACGGGGGAAGCCTTAAAGCGGTAAACAAGAAATTGGGCATAGGCAAAAACCAGATGTATGCGATAAGGGACAAGGCGGGCAACGTCATCACTAATATGGAAAAGATGGTCACTGTAGCTGAGGAGTTCTATACAGAACTCTACAGTAGCCAAAGTAGTCAGGACCGTAATGAGATTGGCGGTAGGGAAAAACAGCCAGACGTTCCACCAGTGACGAAGGACGAGGTCAAGAAAGCACTAGAAACTATGAAAAGGGGGAAATCAGCTGGAGAGGATCAGATAACTACAGATTTGCTGAAGGACGGGGGGGATATCGTGCTAGAAAACCTGGCCACCCTGTATACGCAGTGCCTGGTGTCATCGACGGTACCGGAACCATGGAAGAATGCAAACATTACCCTCATTCACAAGAAAGGGGACTCTAAGGACCTTAAAAATTACAGACCAATCAGCTTACTGTCTGTTACGTATAAGGTATTTACTAAGGTAATCGCTAATAGAATCAGGACAACCTTAGACTGCAATCAAGCAAAGGATCAAGCAGGGTTTCGGAAACGGTACTCTACTATCGATCATATCCATACCATCAATCAGGTGATAGAAAAATGCCGGAATATAACCAGCCCTTATACTTAGCATTCATTGATTACGAAAAAGCATTTGACTCAGTTGAAACCTCGGCGGTGATGCAGGCATTGCGAAATCAGGGGGTAGACGAGCCATACGTGAAAGTGCTGGAAGGTATATATAGCGGCTGCACAGCAACCATAGTTCTGCATAAAGTAACAAAATTCCCATAAAGAGAGGTGTTAGGCAAGGAGACACAATCTCCCCAGTACTATTCACAGCTTGTTTAGAGGAAGTATTCAGAGACTTGGAATGGGAGCAGTTAGGGATAATGGTATATGGAGAATACTTCAGTAATCTGCGATTTGCTGAAGACATTGCCTTGCTAAGCAACTCGGGGGATGAACTGCAAATAATGGTTGATGACCTAGACAGGAAAAGTAGAAAGGTAGGCTTGAAAATCAATATGCAGAAGACTAAGGTAATGTTCAACCGCCTCGGGAAGGAACAGCAATTTACATTAGGTAGCGAAGTACTGGAAGTAGTAGGCGAATATTTCTACTTAGGACAGGTAGTAACCGCAGACCCGGACCACGAAAAGGAAATAACAAGAAGAATACGATTGGGATGGAGCGCATTTGGCAAACACTCGCAGATTATGACTAGCTTACCGGTATCGCTCAAGAGGAAAGTATACAACAGTTGCATCTTGCCTGTACTCACCTATGGGGCTGAAACGTGGAGGCTAACCAAGAGAGTTCTACTTAAGTTGAGGACAACCCAGAGGGCTATGGAACGAAAAATGGTAGGGGTAACATTAAGAGATAGAAAGCGTGCAGAGTGGGTCAGGGAAATAACTCAAGTTACCGACATTCTAGTAGAAATTAAGAAGAAGAAATGGACATGGGCAGGCCATGTAGTGCGAAGAGAGGATAACCGATGGTCGCTGAGGGTAACAAACTGGATTCCAAGGGAAGGAAAGCGTAGCAGGGGGCGGCAGAAAGTTAGGTGGGCGAATGAGATTAAGAAGTTCGCAGGGGTCAAGTGGATGCAGCTAGCACAGGACCGGGTTAAGTGGAGAAATATGGGAGAGGCCTTCGCCCTGCAGTGGGTATAATCAGGCTGATGATGATGATGATGATATGCGAAACTTATCACAACATTTTTCGCACTAAACATCCGCCGGTTGTAATAATACTATCCACTTTCTGAACAAAATTACGAGGCAAACACTGTGAGCAATTTAAAAAAGACGTACATATTTCTTTATTTACAAAACTCATGAGGTGGACAAAGAGAAAAACAATATGGACAAGCACAACAAAGAAGTACACACAGACATTTAGTTATATACAAAGTGCAATCACCACATGATGACTACTTGCTTAGTTTTCTATTCGCAAAGATAAAACTGGCCAGACTAAACGCGCAGCTCCTACTTGCTCAGCAGTTTTTTTTTTCCGGTAAGCTCCTTGATCAATTATTATTTTTGCCGCGTTAATTGGCTGTGGCCTAAGCAACGTTTCTATGATTACCTTCGTTGTTTCCGTGTCGTGGTCCTTTCTTAGTGCACAAAGCTAGAGCATCTTTTGAAGTAAGCAACATAAGCTAGCGACATGTACGCTACACATGGAATGTAGCGATGTACGCTCCACTGGAATTTGTTATATTTGCAAGCAAGCGCAGAATCCTTAGGATTAATAATGGAGAGAAAAACGAATGTCTCATCAGTTCACCAAACTGCAACAAGACTTTGCAGCTGGGAAACATGCATGCCTTTCACCACTCGAGCATACGCTCGTAACGTTGATTGATGCCGGCTTCACGAGTGACCGTTAGGCACTCAGACTACCACCTACACGAGGTAGTCTTGACGAGTAACTGTTTCGCAAGCAAAGAAAACTATCTACACGAGAGCACAATGCGGAAATTCTAAGTAGAACGGAACGCATTATGTGAATTCGCAGCGAGAATATCAACACTCCGCTTCTGTAGTAAACACAAAACTTACATTGTGAAATATTTCGGACAAACCTTGCGGCCAGTCTTTGCTGGAAAACCAGCTAAAAATGAAAGACTACGTGACAAGCTCGTAACAAATTTTTCGTCAATGTACACGCGTAAAAAAACGAGAGAATCGCCAGCGTAGATACGCCGCGAGCGGGCTTATGTCGCCTTAAGCTCCTCTATTTTTTTAAAGCTAGCGACAACTACCCGAGCGCCTCCTCGAGGGGTCCAGGGGCAGCACTAGCAGACGACGCGTGGCGCTCTTTCTAGCCTATACCGCGTACTCATGAAGCCCCGCTCGGTGCACACATAAACCGATGAATTGAACAGATTTGTGTCCGCTGCTGCTCAGGCAACTGCAAAAGACAGGAATAATAACTAAAACATGCGTATGCAGCATAAACGTTAAAAAAAAAGAAACGCGTGCGTTAACAAGCCAGCTCAGTAAAGCGGCTAGGAAACTGTTCAATAATTATGCTTTGAAATTAGTAGCAAACTTTAAGTAGAAACGACATTGCAGTAAACTTATTGGGCTCGTTTCCTCACCAAAAAAATAAGTAGACAGCGAGTTTGCAACTTTTGGGAACGTCGTTGGGCACAGATCTCTGATGAAATAAGGGCTTCGTTGCGTTTGTAACTGTTCGGGTATACTCCGTTGTACACACTTTTTTGGCTCGAGTTTATTTCGTTTACAGTATTCCAATAGCTGTATTTTGGAGAAAAAGTCAGTTTCTTTGTAGCTGTGCATTACCAAGGCATGTATATCTTCCAACAAATACAAAAAAAAAATTCGTGTATGATGTGATACAAAGCTCGCGGATAATGTTTTCTGACTTTCTACTCTTTATTTGCTTTATATTCTTTTCCTTATAGCCTGTCGAGCAATAATGTCACCAGTAAGCTTGGATGCCGCCTCTTGAAACGAGTCCCTGCGCGCGTTCAGCGGAATATGTTTGCATTCGATGCAACGCCGCGAGACTTCTCCGTTAAAACAATGGCTCTATAGCGTTTCACACTCACGGTTGTTTTTCCACATTTTATGGTACAGAGTTTTGTTTTTAGTTTTTAATTTCATACACCGATATTTAGCATAGGCAAATTTTGACATTCCATTTCGATCACTTTGATACATTCGCACCCTCCTTTTTATTTCAATATTTCATTTTTCATTTATATCAATTAACTGATCAATAATACGGACTAAATTTTCGTAATAAGCATAATCAATAATTGGCTTTTCATTCTGAGCATTTTGGCAGCATTGATTCCACGCGTAATATTGCAGTCCTGATATGTTCGGGAAAGTAAGCGGGCTCGAATCACTAGACATCGACAGTACAAGTAATCACTACATAGTCATAGCGTTCTTGATATTTTGCTCATGAAATAGCATATGCCCAAACAAAGGCCATCCCGGGTAAGCGAACGGATTTTTAAGCAGACAGAAATCCCTTCGCATAGTCGGGTGTTTTCCGTGGCCATGACAATTTTACGCCCGATTTCATGAGGCAATAGCTTTCTTCTGTTGCTATTATCGTCACCGCGAAGAATGTTTTTTGCGTCTTCCGCACTGTTTCGGCAGCCGAAAGCACAGCAGCCCGACGCAGCCGCATGTCACGCGCACTCTTCAAGATTTGAGTTCAGTGATGTAATTCTTGCGTCCGCTTAAACATTTACGTACTGCATATACACTCCTAAAGATGCAATAGACGCACATGAAGCATTTTTTGTTTAACTAATCGGCTAATATCAAGCTGGCAAGCGCAGACCGCCATGCATTTCAGCGGCGCAGCGAGCTCCTCTGGACCCTTTGGGCGGAGCTTGGCGGCGAAACGGTCACGTACAGCCAACCGGCCTATCGGAGAGAGGGGCGGCTGAATCAAGACCTGTCGCTACCTTTAAAAAATAGAGGAGCCTTACGTCGCCTAGGTGCGCACTGCCGCCTAGTGGCACCTGGAGGAACTTACAGTCTTACAACATTTGGCTGGGGCGCGCGCCGATTGGAACAGCCGGAGAGAAACACGCGCGCGAGGGTGATCTCGGAGGCCATGGTGGCTGCTGCCTAACTCCTGCGCCCGCCGCGCGGCGCGCCTAGCTGTGTGACGTCACGCTATCTGCTGTAAAACCGGGCGCGCGGTGCGCCGCGGGCCAGACGTTGCGATGCCGCCTACCACGAAAGCCGCTCGGAAGAATGCGAACAGAAAAGAACGACGAGCTACAGAGACCGAAGAAGAGCGTCAACAGAGACTTTCTAAGCGGCGTGCCCAGTATGCCGCTCGGCGAAAACACAAGCACCGCCATCAGCAACACTACCAGCTGAACTAAACGTAGCTACGTTATTGATTTCGCAATCACCAGTCTTAACCAAGCTAAGCCTTCAGTCAAATTTTTTCTACAAGCTAGGTTTTGGAAAAAGGAGAACGCAGGAAGTTTTTGGGTGGATACCTACACTCAATTAGGTAACGATCATATACCACATTCGTGAATGTCAATTAATATTAATTATATTTGGGTAATAGGAAAGGAAAGGCATAGTATCTGTCTTGCTTCGGTGGACACCTGACCCGCGCCGTAAGAGAAGGGAGTATAGTGAGAGTAAAAGTAGGAAGAGAAAAAGAAGAGCTTTAAAGAAGGGCTGCGGAGCAATTTCGACTGTCTGGGGATCTTTACCGTGCACTGAAATCGCACACGACACGGACGCCGCTTCGTTCAGCCTCTACTGAAACGCAGCCGCCGGCGGTCGTGATCGAACCCGTGTAATCCGGCATAGTAGTCGGTCATCTTAACCACTGCGCCACTGTGGCGAGTCATTGAATGTCAAGGTGTCGGTCGTTTTGGAGAAAGCGAGGCACACTATATTTATAGCCATACTTTATGAGCTCCTTGAAGGTCACAGGCTGTGAAATTAAGGCTAACGCATTTAATGGTTCATACTCGTCTGTTCGCAGAAAGTCACTTTCGTAAACATTCCAAGTATGGGCATACGCAGCCTTAATGATACTAAACAGGAAAGGAAAGACGCAGTATCTGTGTGCCAGTGAAAGTGGTACGAGAGAAAAAAGAGCAGTATGAACAAGTGTGACATACTGTGCCTTTCCTTTCCTATAAACCAATGCGATATCAGCGTGTCTGTAGCAATGCGGTTCAGTTGTCCCTAAATAAAAATTGGCTGTGGCTTAGCTCAGCTATGCCAGGATTTATGTAGCGAAAGCTACTGTATAGCTTGGTTAATCTTGATTGCACGTCCAAGTTAGCATGGTTGTCTGGCTAGTTTTGGCTCGTCGCCTTCACCTGTTTTCATTCCAAAGCATAAGCATGGTTTGTTTACGCCTTTTTGCTTCGCTTTCCATGGCTCGAAGCATAGCGACGCCGACGAGCAAACCACTTTTTGTAAAGCGATGCTAAACGCGCCAGCTGCTCGCTCTCCTCCTACCTCCCCGGCTGCACGCCAAACGGAGCGGTGCACGCCTTCTCCCTCTCGAGCGTCTCCGCTGCTCTCTTCTCCTCCTTATGCTCATTCTCTCTGCTGCTTTGCGCTCTGATGTCATGCGCAGCGCATCTGTCGCTCCTCTCTCTGGAGGGAGGTGGTGAAGGGTGGCTGATCCTGGCCCTGATAAATTTGGGAGGTGGTGGTGGTGAAAAACTTTATTTGGTGGAGCCGCGAAATACTCGTTACAAGGGCTGGGCCGGCTTCTGATCACGGGTGGTGGCCAGCAGGCAGTGCCTGACGGCGACCGCTTCAGCCTAGTCGACCAGTCTCCTTTGTGGAGCCGGTTCTGAGCTGGAGACCGCGATCTCCCAAGCTTCGTTGTCCGTAAGGCGCCATTCGGCCGGTGGTTGAAACTCCGGGCATCTGAACATAATATGTTCGAATGTAGCTCTCGGGGCCTCGCAGAGGGAACATTCGGACTGATGAGTAGAGGGGGAGAAGAGTGCCAGCAGTGCTGGGGAGGGAAAGGTGCGGGCTTGAAGGTGTCTCCATGTTATTTGTTGTGGTTTAGTTAAGGAGGGGTGTGGGGGAGGGTAGTGAAGTCTTTCAGACCGGTAGTGTAGTGTAATGTCGTTGTAGGTGATCAGCCGATCTCTGGCACTGCATAGGTCCTCGGTATCTGTTGCTCGGTCGACGTATGCTCGAGCAGCAGAATTGGCCGCTTCGTTACCGGGGTTGCCCGAATGGGCTGGTACCCAGACAAGGTCTATGGGTCGGGGTGTTTGAACGTTGGTAGTTAAGATTTTGTGAGAGGCAGCATGTAGCTGGCCTCGGGAGAAATTTTGTGTGGCAGTTTTAGAATCGCTTAGGATAAGGGTGGCAGTGGAAGAGACTATCGCGATGGCTATAGCGGATTCTTCCGCTTCTACGGACGTTCGGGTAATGATAGAGGCTGATGTGATGTGTCCGAAGCGGCTGGATACCACGCATATCGCATAAGCTGAGCGATGTGGATATTCTGCGGCGTCCAGGTAGACCATGTCGGGTTCGCTCGCATGTGCTCTGTGTAGGGCACGTGTTCTCGCTTTCCGTCTGGCCTGGTTATGAAGGGGATGCATGTTTTTCGGAAGTGGGTGGACAGTCAGGTGATCGCGGGCTGTCTTTGGAACTGCATACGTTTCTACTGGAGGGGCATCTAACGGTGTAAGTTGAAGAAAGGGGAAATGTGGCGACCAGTTGGGGTAGTGGAGAGCCGTCCTAGTTGGGCGATACGGTGGCCTTCCACTAGTTCGCTGAGGGTGTTATGAACTCCCATGCCTAAGAGTCGATAGGTTGGGGTGCGCTTAGGTAAGCCGAGAGCTGCCTTATAAGCCTGTCTGATGAGAGCATCCACCTTGCTTGTCTCTGTTTTTGTTAGATATAAATACGGAATCGAGTAAAGAATGCGGCTTATAATAAATGCCTGTACTAAGCGTCTGAGGTAATGCTCGCGCATTCCACAGTGCTTGTTCGCTATACGTTTGACTAGGCGGGTGATCTGATCTGTTGTGTTAGCCAGTCTGGAGAGTGTATCCGTGTTAAGGCCGTTCTCTTGTATGAACATACCTAGTATTCGAAGTTTGTGAACTTGTGGTACTGGCTGACCATCTACGGTGATGAGCATAGGGGGTTGGTGGTGTTTCCGAGGGCTTCGGTTGAGTATCAGGAGCTCGGATTTGGTGGAGGAGCATTCAAGGCCTATTGAAGCTGCGCATCTTGACACCATGTCTGCCCCCTCCAGAAGAGTTTCTTCCATGCTACCTACATTCCCAGTGGTGGTCCACAGGGTGATATCTGCATATAGAGAATGGGAGAGGTTTGGGATCTGTGACAGCTTTTTAGCCATGGGGATGAGTGTGATGTTAAATAAAAAAGGGGAAAGGACTGGTCCTTGCGGGGTGCCTCTATTACCGAGGGTAAAAGTGGGGGATTTTAGGGGACCGAACCGAATTTCTGCTGTGCGATTCCGGAGAAATGCTGAAATGTAAGCATGTGTTCGGTTTCCCACATTCCGAGTGGATAGTGCATCCAATATAGAGGAGGGATAGACATTGTCAAATGCCTTTTGCAAGTCTAAAGCTAACAATGCTCTTGTGCGTTTGCAGTGTCGGGGATGGAGAATTTCTTCTATCTGTAGCGTGACATCTTGGCTGCATAGGTGGCTGCGGAAACTCAGCTTTGTGTGAGGAAAAAGGTCACGGGTTTGCATGTGTGTATGTAGCCGAATCAAGACAACATGTTCAAAAAGTTTACCAAGACATGAAGTTAGCGAAATGGGCCTAAGGTTTGAAAGAGTGAGCGGTTTGCCGGGTTAGGTATAAAGGTAACCTGAGCGTGCGTCCACTCTGAGGGAAGCGTTCCCTTTTTCCAGTGTTTGTTAAAGAGTTCCGTTATTGCCTGCATAGAGTTTTCATCGAGGTTTCTAAGTGTTTTGTTCGTGAGCTGATCGGCTCCTGGAGCAGACGTAGTGCGGAGTTGGAGCATGGCTGCTCTGACTTCATACTTTGTGATGCCTTCGTTTAGCTCAAGGTTTTGGGTTCCAAGGTTCTGTGGTAAGGGTGTCTTCGGTGTGGTTGTGAGTTATGTATCTTTTAAGGATTGAATAATGTTGTCGTTGTCCATGCCTTGGCCACGGATAAGACGCGTCACATTTTTCTGCTCTACATTCTTGGCGTGATCGGGTTGAAGAAAGCATCGTAGCAACCGCCACGTGTCCTTAAGTCCTAGGTTTACAGCAAGGCGGTCGCACACTTGACCCCATTGCTGGTGACTGAGCGGTGCCGCGTGCATCTCCATTTCCCTTATGAGAGCGGAGATGCGTAGCTTCAGGGCGCGCTTGTGTTTGTTTTTAAGCCATCGCTTCTGTAAGCTCAAGTGAGCTTCCCACATGTGGAGTAATCGGCTGTCAATAACCTCCGAGGTTTGTGTGCACGGCATTTTCGATGTGGCCATGTTCACGTCCTTGTTGAGGTTAGCCAGCCAATTTGTAAGGTGGTCTATCTGCTTCGGGGCCGCGGTACGAAGATCGCGAAAGCGATCCCAGTTGGTGATTTTGAGTTTCCTCTTTACACGGGGGGTTATGGAGGATAGTGAGACAGACAGAATCTCATAGTGATCGCTACCAAGAGAGGTTTACGTGTTTGTCCAATAGCGTTGTGTTATGTTTTTCGTGAGTGTAAGAACGGGGTTGGTGTTGTTCTGTACACTGCTGCCGATGCGCATGTACTGTTGTGTATCATTGACAAGGGTTATGCCCTCATTTTGGAGAAGTGTCCAGAGTCGGGCGCCTTTACTGCAAGTCGTTTTGTATCCCCAGGTGTTATGGCGAGCATTAAAGTCTCCTGCAACTATCAGTGGTTGGTTAGTGCTGATTTGAAGGGCTTTTTTCATGGCCGCCATTAGAGGAGCAGTTTTCCCTTTCGGGGGGCTGTAGATATTCAGAATGAATAGACTCGTTCCTTTCCGCTCTTTGGGAAGCAGCTCTATCAAATGGAAGTCGTTATCTGCAACGTCCATGTTGTGATCAGTTGCTGTGTAGTTGCGGTGAACCAGCATCGCCACTCTGTACTGAGGACAGTTTGTTGGTGTATGAGGAGTGTAATTGAGCAGTTTTGCAGGGGAGTTTGTTTCCTGCAGTGCGATTAGCGCTGCTGTTTCATCGGCCGGAAGGGATTGAATGTAGGGCTGCAGATTACGCAGCTAGCCCTCGCCGCTTGCGGCGGAAGCTAGCTTGCAAAAAACGTTTTATCTGTTCTAGGCCGTCCTTGCACCCGCCACTTCTTCGGTGGTGGACGACGGCTGTTGTTGCGGTGCACGTCTTTATCTCCCTCTTCATTTTCTTTCTTCTCTATTTTTTCTTCGGTTTGCACGAGACAGTGGAGGTGGTGGTAAAAACGTTACTCAGTGAAGGCCAAAAAAAATAAATAAAATTATGTTGCCGCCGTTCCGTGGGTGGCCTTCCGGCTGCTGGTCGTGTCCTCCAGGTCATGCCTGACGGCGACTTCCGCTGCCCAGGTCGTAAGCCGCTGGTTAATATACGGCTCCGAGCTGGCCAAAGCAGCCTTCCGAAGCTGCAGACTGTTTATTTGCCAGGAGACGGGAGGAAAGTGCGCCGGACAAGAGTAAACAATGCGAGCATAGTCTGCTCGGGGAGAGCTGCAAAGCGTGCATTGGCACGAGAAGGCACCGGGGTTAATAACGGCAAGGCGTGGAGGGGAGAGGAAAGTGTGGGCCTGCAAATGGCGCCATGTATTCTGTTCGATTTTAGATAGGGACTGGTCAGGAAGAGGGGGCGATAATCGGGAGTTGCGGTAGTGGGGGGTGATGTCATGGAAGGAGAGGAGGGAGTCGCGTGTCCATCCCGGGGTGGAGGGGGCCAGCTCGGTCGGTCATCTCGCGAGCGATAGAATTTGCCGCCTCATTTCCAGGGTGCCCGGCGTGAGCCGGAACCCAGAAGAGTTGGATAGGACGGGAAGGGGCGGGGGGAGGAGTGCTTAAGACTATTGAGCGCAGAAGAAGAGATTCTACCCTTTGCAAAGTTGCGGACTGCGGTCTTTGAGTCCCTGAATATGAAAAGGGCCGGTGTGCTGGCAATGGCGAGGGCGATGGCTGCTTCCTCTGCGGCAGTGGAAGTGAGAGTAGGGATAGTGGCGACGGAGAGGGAGGTTCGTGTATTGGAAACAGTGGCCAGGGCATAGGCGGGATGCGAGAGGTAGGGTGCCGCATCAATATACACGGCGTCAGACTGTGTACCATATTGGCACCAGAGAGTGGAGGCGCAGGCAGATCGGCGAGCGGCATGATGCTCAGGATGTATGTTTTTCGGAAGGGGCTTGACAGTGAACAAGGAGAAGAGGGAGCTGGACAAGGGATGGGTGACACAGACAGGGGAGACAGGGGGCAAGCGAAGGGAAGTAAGAAGGGTTCTGTCAGGGGTGGTGCGAGATAAACGATCGAGTTGTTCGACGCGATGGGCCTCCACAAGTTCTGAAAGAGTATTGTGGACGCCTATCGCCAGCAGACGAGAAGTGGGGGTGGAAGTGGAAAGCCCGAGACCCGACTTATAGGTTTGGCGGATGAGACAGTTGACCTTGTCTTCCACGGCACGAGACAAAGAGATAAGGGAGGGAGTGACAAGATGGCTTAGCACAAAGGCCTGCACAAGACGACGGAGGTTGTTCTCGCGCATGCCGTAGTGTCGGTTAGCGACCCGCGGGATCATCCGTATTGTCTGCTAGACGGCGGTAGTAAGGCGGGAAAGGACAGTAGAGTGTCATTGGATTGGAGAAAGAAACCGAGAATACGGATGCAAGAGCCAGAAGAGATGGGAGGTCCGTCGATAGTGACGTTAAGGTTAGAAGCTGAGGTTGAAACTAGGCCTCGAGCCAGGAGGAGCAGGCGCTCCAACTTGGACGGGGAACAAGCTAGCCCGACCGCGCGAGCATAATCGGCGACCGTTTTAGCGCCAGCTTGGACAGGGGCTTCCATCTCTCCAAGATTACCGGTAGTCGCCCAGAGGATATCAGCGTAAAAAGCATGGCATAGGTTAGGAATGCTAGCTAGAGCACGTGCCGTAAAGAAAAGGGTGATGTTGAAGAGAAGGCGAGAGAGAACAGAACCCTGGGGTATTTCGATTTCCAAGAGGGAAAGCGGGAGAGGAAAGGGTGCCGAATGAGATATCACCCTTACGATGGGTAAGAAAAGCCTTGATGTAACCATGGATTGGAGAACCTACGTTAAGGGTAAAAAAAGGCACATAGGATGGTGGTATGAAAGACATTGTCAAATGCTTTCGTCAAGTCCAATGCCGTGATCGCGCGAGTGCGCTTGGCGTAAAGAAGGTGAAGAACCTCTTCGGAGAGCTGGAGCATGACATCCTGGGTAGATAAGGATGGGCGAAAGCCTAACATCTAATCGCGGAAAGGATGGTTGTCCTCGAGGAAGCTATGCAAGTGGTCTAGAACGACGTGCTCAAAGAGCTTACCGAGACAAGAGGTGAGGGAAGTAAGACGATTTTTGAATGCCTGTGTTTTCCTGGTTTGGGGATGAAGGTTACATAAGTGTGGGTCCACTCAGAAGGCAGTGTGCCTTCGTGCTAATGTTCGTTAAAGAGGTCTGTAATGGCCTCTAGGGATGATGTGTCCAGGTTACGGGGGCCTTGTTAGAAATTTGGTCTGCACCTGGTGTGGAAGTGATGCACACCTTATGTAGTGCCCCACAAACCTCTCCCAAAGTGATATCTATGTCAAGCCCAGAATTAAGGGTGCCGATGTAGGAAGGGAGGAGGGACGGAGGGGAAGTGCAGAGATAGCGATCTTGGAGTGCAACAAGGAAGTCGGAATCACATAGTAGTGAGGATTGCAGGAGGCGCGTCACATCTCTGCGTTGCGTGGCCTTGGTATGCGACGGGCCAAGGAAAAGACGTAGGAGCGTCCACGTATCCCTCAAACCGAGGTTGCCGGCCATGTGGTAGCAGATCTAGCCCCACTGCTGCCTGGTGAGATATGAGCAGTGCTCCTCAACTTCTATACGCAGGCGGCAAGGCGGAGGCGTAGTGAGCGGTCGTGTTTTTGTGAAAACGCGGCGGTGCAGGGAACGATGCGCCTCCAATAGGGGAAGGAGGCGGCTTTCAGCCATGGAGGAGTGAGGAGGGGTAGGGACGGTAGAGGTGGCGGATGAAACATCTTTGAGCAAGGTGGCAGTCCATTGAGAAAGGTCTGAGATGGAGGTGGGGGCATGTTGCAGTGAGTGGCGGAACCGATCCCAGTTGACTAGCTGGCTCAGATGCTGTCTGGAGGATAGGGTAGGAAGAGAGGAAGAGGTGGACAGGACGTAGTAGCCTGCTGCCGAGAAAGACCCAGGTGTTCGTCCACGCTGCGTCCGAGACGTTTTTGCAGATGGAAAGGTCCGGATTAGTGTTGCGTTGGACGCTGGAGCGGATGCGGGTTGGGTCAGAAAAATTATTAAGGACGGACAACTGTTCGTTCTGGATGAATGTCCACAGCGCGAGACCTTTCCTACAGTTCCTGGGATAACCCCAGCTTACGCGATGTGCATTGAAATCCCCAAGAATGAGGAGCGCATTGCGATGTGCGCGAGAAAGGGCTTTGTGTAGGAGGAGGAGGAGAGGAGCTGAAGGTGAGCGAGGAGGGCTGTATACATTAGGAGCAAAGAGACTGGCATCCTGTCGCCGCCGGGGGAGGAGTTCTAGGAAACGGTGCGCACTATGGAACGTCGATAGGATGCTCTGCGCCATTTAGTGGCAGTGAACCAGAGTAGCAATGTTCCGGGGGGATGCGGAAGGAGGGTGGAAAGCAGTGAAGTCATGCAGCTTAACTGGGGAGAGAGTTTCTTGGAGGGCGATTAAAGCGGAGAGGTCGGAGGGAGGGATGCTCTGGAGGTGGAGCTGCAGCGCGTTCCGCTTTCCGCGGAAACCACGGCAGTTCCACTGTCAGAAATAAAGCGTGATGGGTGTCTGGCCATCACGAGGCCCGGGCGCCTCTGCTAGTGCAGGGGGATTGGGAGATGAGGGATGACACCCTTAGGGTCGCCTGGGCAAGTTCGGCTTCGTGGGCACTTTGGCGGGCCGAAATTCTGGCTACGCGTTCTTTAATTTGTTCCATCCATTTATGCGTTTCGGCACGCAGGGCAGAAGTTGCGACCGTGAGGCGTTGCTCATGAGCATCAATAAACGAGGCTTTGTTTCGGATGACGACCTCCACCTCCAGGGTGGATGTGGGCTCGTTGGTGGATCGCCTCTTTTGTGGAGGGCTGCGGGAAGGGAAGGTGGCGCGGGAGGAAGCATTCCAGGAGACGGACATGGGGGCGAGAAGGGGCGGCTGGGTCTTTTCAGTGCCAGGTGGTGGGTCATTGTGGGGAAGGGGTGGATAGTTGGGAGCGCTCTAACAACGCCTGCAGCTGTTGCTTTTGCAGGGCGCAATCTCCCTGTTTGGGCAGCGACTTGAGCTTTAAGCTCTTCTTTTTCGGGGTCGGGGGTGGGAGGTGCAAATGCCGGCTCACCTGAGAAGTCGATGGGATGTCTTGGCTCGGCAGTGGCGGAAAAAGAGACGGAGCGACAGCGGTGGCTGCATTCTTGGCGGGTCCGGGAGTTGGATCGCTGACGGGGTCTAGATGTGCGGGAGCCTTCGGTGGAGGGTTTTGACTGCAGTGGGGTGGATGATGTTGACTTAAGCTGGAGGTAGTTGGAGAGGGACCAGTCCGCGTGTAGTGAAGTCCACACGGGCGGGATCCCGTTACATGTGTGACTCGGCACAAGATGTATTTAGGTGTGCAGTGGGAGTGGGGGGGGGGGGGGGGGGCCGCGTCTCGTGGACGGCTCCGCAGCGAGTGCAGCGTCCGGATCTGTCCTGGGTGCATACGTCGGAGCGATGGCCGTGGCTCCAATAATTAGTACAGGCTTCGGCCTTGCGGCGGAATGGGTGACAGATAAAAAGGCCGCAGTTGAATTCCACGGTGCGGGGTAGTTCCTTTGTGCCGACGAAGGTGACTAGGATGGAACACGTACGTCCCATCTGTCTAGCATCGGCAATGGCATAGGTGTTGCTGGGGTTCATAGCTTGAAGGTCTGCTATGATCTCCTCTTGGTTCTGTGTCTCGACAGCGTTGTAGTATAAGCCGCAGAGAGCATTGTCAGGAGTGGCTGCATAAGGGCCCAGGGGGTACGAATTGGTTGTGAGATGCAACTCAGATGTCCGAACATATAACAGGGTGCGTTGGTCTGAGGATGAGCTGACAGTGAATGAGTTGTTGTATGGGTTCATAAGTACGCGATCCTTGGCCCGGGCGGTGGCATAGTCAACTTTGGCGGTGGCACAAAGTGAGGTCAGGAGGGCCCCATCGGTAGTGGTGCGGAGGTCGAGGCCGCCGCTGGGCGGAACACGATCTTATACTCTTCTTGTGCAAGTCGAGTTAGGGGGACGTGGTGGCGTAATCTGGCAGCCTTCAATGATGGCGGGGGCGCTATGGCGGACTTGAGGGGGTCACTTTGAAAAGTAGCATCTCCTGTAGGGTAGGCCTAGCCCTAGGCATTGACAATTCGGGTCCAGCGGGGGTCGAGGTTAAATTCTTCTGGAGTGATGGGTGTACCATCGACTTGGGTCTTCATGACTTCGAGGCTATAGTAGCTGCGGCGATGGTTAAGCGGCCGCAGGGGTGGCGTGAGACGCAGCTTTGCGCTGCCGACAGCGGTGCCACGGCAAGCGTTAGGCTTAGTTCTGTTGCTTCGTGGCGGGTCAAAGATGCGGTCCTAGTCAAGCGGTGGTCGGTCGAATAAAGGCAAATAAGGTGTCAGGTGAATCCTTACAACTTCACGGGCTTGCTCACAAAAATGAGTGAATATCTGAGGCGAAATGTGAAAGACAGGCGCTCAAAATACGGATCCCATGCGAGGTACGTTCACACGCGTTCCGAGCTGTCACGTGTCCCGAGAGAGTGGAGGTGGCTCGACTACATAGCCAGTAGCAGGCCCATTCATTTTCTTTTCCTTCTTCCTGCAGCCACAACAAAAGCAGCTCCTCTCTGGTTTCCACGCATGCGCTCTAGTGTCTTAGACGCGCTAGATGGCGAGGAGGTGGTTGCTAGGCAGCGGTGGTGAGAAGTGTGTAACCATGGTTGTAATTGGTGCCATGGCAAAATCGCTGCATCGCGGCCAATAGCCGCGTTTGCATGAAGGCGACAGTAGCGCATCGCATCGTAATTCGTAGCGCCTCACGGTAATGCGATGCGACAGCGTTTACATGTAGCGCATCATCTCTAGCGCGGTGGTGGCGGAACGCAGTGTCGACATTTGAGATTGAGAGGGGGAAGTCGACTTACCCCTCTAAATCCAGCCTTGCTTGGCGCATTTATGAGATGCGCTTTCCTAGCGCATTAAGACTGTCTACATGAAGGCGGTGCACTAGGAACCGGGTGCGATGTGATGCGCTAGCTGTCGCATTCATCTAAACACGGCTAATGTAGGCTACAAAATAATGGTTGCTAGGCAACATGACACAGGGAGTGGTGCAACAACGGCGCGGCCACAGTCATAACGAGGCGGAGGTGGTGAAGGGTGGCAGTTTTTGACCCTACGGGGCTGGGACAGTCCTACATCCTACTGTCCTACATCTCCCTTTGTTTAAGAAGGAAGTATTCACAACACCGCACCGCACAAGTCCAGTCTTTTCGGCACACACACACACTCACACACACACGCACGCACACACACACACACGCACCACATCCCTTGTTTAAGAAGGAACAGTAGCACCACACAACGAGCCTCACAAGACCAGTCTCTTTGGCCTCCGGAGAGAGAGAGAGAAAACTGTATTTGTCAGCAATTGCTATTTGCCTTGGCCTGCTTTCAGCTGCTGCAGGTGGCCGGCAGTCCAAGTCTGTCAGCGACCTCTAGCGCTCTTGCCGGGGCCCGGGACTGGACGTCTGGGTCCCGGCTGGCAAGAACAGCTTCCCAGTGTTCCAGCGAGGGAGATGGTACTAGATCTGCCGGAGGCGGATCCTCCGCGCAGTCCCAGCTTATATGGTCTAAGGTGGCAGGCTCGCCGCACAGTTGGCAGTACAGATTTACTATATCGGGAAAGATCTTGGCATATGTCCAAGGGTTTGGCTGCGACCGCGTTTGCAGCCGCCGCCACGTGGTAGCCTGGTCTCGGCTGAGCGAAGCGTGCTGAGGAGGCAGGCTCGCCCTGAGCTCGTTGTAGTAAGTGGTAATGGCCTGGTAGGTATCCAGAGTCTCACTCCGTCGGGCACCCGCGTCAGTAATCCCCTCACCAGCTCGGCTGACAAAACCTGGAGCATATTGGTGAGCGGCCTCGTTCCCCGGGAGGCCCGAGTGAGCCGGGACCCATACGAGATCCACTACGTTCCTATCTTTTGGCAGCGCACTAAGAAGTTTGAATGCAGTGGCGGAGATACTACCGCCGGCGATGTTGCGAAGGACCGTTTTGGAATCACTGAGAATAGTGCTGGTTCGGTTTTGAACAATTACTAGGGCTATTGCGGCCTCTGTATTCTCCCAAACCGGAACACACGAACGGGTGAAGTAGGTTGTGACTTGTGTGAAGCAGACGAAGTCGAGGTGGTGGGCCCTGCAGTAGTGTACTCGCTACCGGATGGCTCCGTTACGGGCAACTCCTATCTGGCAACAGGTTCGGCAGGGCCGTTGGACCCTGAGGAGTTGGTCATTGAGACAAGGTGCAGGCGATTACGCTCCACGACGTACGACGGGGACGCTGGGCTGGTCCCAGAACTACCGCAGGGCTGTTTACAACCCGCACCCAGACTTGCTCACCAGTCTGAAGTGGGCGCTGCACTTGGGCTGCATTCCTCCGGTTAAAGTTCCGTGCCTGCGTCCTCCAATTAAGTCGATCTCGCTGGTTTAAAGAATGCGACGAGGGCCAGTCTGGCTCGAGTTGCTGTGCTATCTTGGGAACTCTTGTCTGTAGGTGTCTGCCCATGAGAAGTTGTGCAGGACTCACGCTGTGAATGCCAGGAGTGCCACTGTAGGCCAGTAGAGCCAGGAACGGATCGTCGGATTTGTGCAGCAGGTTTTTGACAGTTCGCACAATCCTCTCCACCTCCCCATTGGACTGCGGATAACGTGGTCTGCTGGTGACATGCTTGGAGCCATAAGCCTGCTCAAAGACAAAGAAGTCATAGCATGCAAAATGTGGACCGTTGTCGCGGCGGATGACGTTTGGAATGCCGTGGTGTGCAAAGACGCGCTTAATGGCTGCGATGACTGCCGGTGCCGCCGGAGAATGCAGACTGATGACTTCTGGGAAGCGTGACCTGTATTCCAACAGCAGCACATAATCTTGACCATTCAGATGAAAAAGGTCTACTCCTAATTCCTGCCAGGGAAGACGGAGTCTGTGAAGGCAACATCAGTTCTGCGCGTTGAACGCGTGTTTCAGCGTACGTGGCGCAGTTAGAGACGCGCGTTTCTCTGTGGCTGTTTATTCCAGGCCACCATACTGACTCTCGAGCAATAGCTTTGCAACAGTTAATACCCTGATGCTTCTCGTGAATGAGGTCAAGCATGAAACGCTGAAGAGCTAAAGGCACGACAATGCAGGACTCCCTTCAGAAGAAGCCCTTCACAAACACTGAGGTCCCCCTGATGCTGCCAATACTTTTTAACGTGAAAAGGCAGCCTTGAGTGCCTAGGCCAGCCTTTAATGCACTATTCAAGCAGATGGTAGCACTCAACAACATTGGCTTGTGCCTGGCGAAGCTCTCCTTGACCTGTAGAGACAAAGTCTGGGTGAGTGAAGAATCCCTTCCACAAAGAGCTCAACTTGATCTGCTTGCCTTGGCAGTGAACCCTCCACTAGTCCCCGTGAGAGCGTCTCAGCAGTTGCTAACAACTTGCCGGGTACATAGAGTACTTGGTACTGGAAGCGCACCAGCTTCATTCGAAAACGCTGTATCCGTGGGGGCAGTAAGTCAATATTCATAGATCACATGAGCGCCTAAAGCGGCTGGTGATCAGCCCCCAGGGAAAAGTTTAGTCCACGGACATATTCCTCAAAACGAAGCACTCCTCAACTTGCTGTCAAAGCCTCCTTCTCAATCTGACTGTAATGGCGTTCCGTTGAAGTCAGTGAACGCGACACGAAGGCAACTGGACGACGCTCACCGGAAGGCTGCTCTTGTAGTTATACGGCACCGAGACCGAAGGAGCTGGCATCAGCTGATACTGCCATCTTGTACACAGTGTTGTACCGAGCAACGCAACTCTCTCAGCACAGCAGTTCCTTGAGCTTGGTAAAGGCAGACTGTTGAGCGTGGCCCCAAGTCCACTCAGACTCCTTCAGCAGCAAATTTAGGATCGGTGCTGTCGTTTCCGATACGTAAGGCAAAAAGCGTCCGATGTGGTTAACAAGGCCCAGACATCTACGGACACCTGTGACGTCTTGCGGCACCGGCATCGCTTTTATTGCAGCGACCTTGTCGGGGTGAGGCGAGGTTCCCTCAGCGCTAACAATAACACGCAGAAACTTGACAGTGCTGGCTGCAAAAATGCACTTCTTACGGCTTAAAGTGACCCCCGCTTTTGTTAACCGATTCAGAACTTCTGCAACCGACGGCCGTGCTCAGTACGCGTCTTGCCAAAGACGAGAATATCGTCGATCATGTTCACAACACCCGACTGGCCTTCCAGGATGCGGGACATCTGTCGCTGGAAGTACTCTGGTGCTGTCGCGATCGCAAACGGGAGTCGGAGAACATAGTAACGCCCGAATGGAGTTATGAATGTTGTGTACTCTTGCGATTCCGGAGACTGCTTGACCTGGTGGAAGCTCGACGTGGCATCCTACTTTGAGAAAACAGTGGCATTCTCCAGCTGACCAAGGCATTGTTCGACCGTGGGCAACATATGGGGCTCCCGCAAAATGACTTTGTTGAGGCGGGTTAGACCCACGCGAAGCCTGAAGCCGCCGGTAGCCTTCGGAACCACAACCAATCCAGCGCACCAGTCTGTAGGTGTGCCGACGCGACGAATAGCACCATCCGCTTCCATCTTGTCCAGCTCCTGCTTGACCGCATCTCGAAGAGGTAGTGGCAGGCGCCGGGGAACGCTTAATAAGAACGGCGTAGTGTCTGGTTTCAGTCGGATAGTGTATGCAGAGTTCCAAGTCCTTCAAAAAGACTAGCTTCCAGACGAATCTGCCTGGACGCTTCTGGGGCTTCTGAAACGTGGTCTAGAAACTTGCACACACCCAGGGCTTGTGTTGCCGGTAGCCCTAGCAGAGGAACTGTGGGTGCTGATAAAACCTAAAGACGCTGTTTGACAGACTTGCCGTGCCACGTTGAAGTAGGATTATAAGTTCCCAGAACTGGCAGCCCATTGCTACCAGGCCCTTTCAACTCACCCTCTGGGTCTTGAAGCTTGGCAGGAATGCCAGGAAACACGTCCGGAACAACTGAAACTTTTGTTTTTGTTGTGGCTGTAGGACGAAGGAAAAAATAATTTGGAGGTCGCTTAAGCTTAGCCTTCAAGAGTGGAACGCGATAGCATTTTACACTTCGTTCGCACCACCCACTCATTCGCTCGGTATGCTATTGAGTCATACAAAGACATAGTTTTCATACTCAACACTTGTGAGTGCACTGTACAACTTTTTTCTCATTACTTGTTCAAACAAGTGCTTCTCACAATCTACATTATCGCACTGTGTTGTGCACACTACAACGTTTCTTGCTCCCGTGTTCCTTTAGCGTTCACATGAACTGAGTATGTCGGAGGGAGAAAGCCAGGCAGCGACGCGCCATGAAGGCGGACGCAATCATGGGGCTGACGCCTTGATGGGATCGTCCTCTATCTCGCTTGGGAGCACCACGCAGAAGCATGATTCCTCGGAAGCAGCTCAGCACACATCACAGGTGACGCTTTCTCAGCAGAAGCGCTACGGCGCAGCGATCACGTCAGAGGCGTCCGGCATCAGACGCTGCACCTAGCAATCGCGCTGTGAGCGGAAAGAGGAGCCACGTCGCCTAAACACCACTGTTCGAGTGAAGCACGCTGGATGTTGGAAGGGGAGAGAGCGAGAAAACATTAAACGCAAAGGTATTGGGGCATCCTCGAACTGGTACCCACGCGGCCCGAAGGGGAGAAGCGGGTGAGCGAAGATAGTGATCTAAAGAAAGGAAAGACGCTTGATTCTACAACCCGTGAGGGCGCACGGCGAAACGTCAGGGGCGAGTGGCGCGCCACGTGTCGGGGCAGCGCCGCACATTGCGAGGAGGGGTTCTTCTGTGTTTGCCGCAAGATGGCTCTGCATGTGCGCAGAGCGCAGAAGAAATGTAGCGGAAACGTACTTCGCTACTCGTGTAACTGCGACTTCTGTAAGTAACATGCTCATAATTACCGATATACACCGCAGTATAACGTTCTACGGCACGTTTCTAAGGCAACGCCGCATTCACTAGAAGCGCTTTTGTACCGCTTCCAAGCATCGGACTCGTGGCTGACTGGTAGCGTCACCGTCTCACACTCCGGAGACCCTGGTTCGATTCCCACCCAGCCCATCTTGGAAGTTGACTTTTATTTAGGAAGTGCATGCCGGGAGTTATCGCTCACGGCCACCGCCGCCGACGCCGACGACACCGGCTTCTCTGCGACACGAGCGCCTTAACGCTACCGCGTTAAAATTGCACGGGCGCGCCTCTGGCTCCGTAGCTGAGCCACCTCCGCTGCCCGATTTGTTTATAAGAAGGGAAAGGCGCGGTAACTGTCTCACAAAAGAGCAAATAGAGAAGGAAAGGAAAGGAAGGGGGAGAGAAAGACGCGCGCCGCAACAACAGCCGTTGTCCACCACCGAAGCGGTGGCGGGTCGGAAACTTCCGCGCCGGTGTCCACCTTAAATGACAGGGCGCATCCGTCGACAAGCACCTCAATGAACTTCGCGTTCTGGCGACAGCCTTCTGCAACTGCGTGAAGCTCCCCGGAACTAGCCGAAGGTTTCCGCGTCTGCTTCCCGCCTTTCCTTTTCTTCATGCAGACGAATTCAAGTGACCACTCTTGCCGCAGAAATTGCAGGAAGCACGGCCAGCTGTGGAGTCCGAACGCGGATGCGACGCGCGGCCACACAATAAGCAAGGATGGGTAGGCTTATCAACCGATGATAGCTTCCCTTTTCGCATGCGCGTTGCGTCGACAGCGAGCGAAGGCGATTCTACTGAGTCACGAATTCTGCGTTCGTTATCAGCGTCTTCGTGTTGACGTGCCTGAGTTTCTACCTCATACAAGAGAGAGACAGAGAGAAATAACATTTATTGCACCCGTCAAAAGGTTGGTGAGGATCCGAGGTGAAGCTCTGTCCCAACGATGTCCTCCCCCTCAGCCGTCGACCTGGATCCCTTGGATCTGAACAGCGGCCAGATCATGACGGATGACTTCTCGCTGCCCTTTTTCGTCCTGCTTGAGAAGTAGTTCCTCCCAGGACTCATCTGTTCTGTCAGGTTCTCCAAATCTAGGACACGTCCATATCATATGGATCATGTCCGCTATGCCATCGCAATGTTTGCACCTGGGGCTAAAAATTTCGGGGTGCCGCTTGCTGTAAAGCTGGGGGTTCGGGAATACTCCAGCCTATAGATTACGCCACATAACCTCCTCGCTTTTGGTGAGTTGCTTACATGCTTTTGGTAGTACTGATCTGCCTAATTTGTAATGATTTGGGATATCTTGGTAGGTGTTAAGGTCATCGTCGAACTGTAGGGGCTCCTCATCGCGCAAGGGGTAGGGGGTTGCGCATGTCGTCACTGGGATCCCGGAATGTAGATAATCCTTGGGCCAGTACGTGCACCTTCTCGTTCCCCCTCAACCCCTGGTGCGCCTGTGTCCAAATGAGCGCGACCTGCTCTGCCGGTGGTGGACCACTGGCCAACACTCTTGCTGCAATGGCCGAAATGCGGCCCGTGTCAAAGTTTCTAATCGCTGATTTCGAGTCTGTAACTATAATTTTGACCTGTTGTGTTAGAGCTAGCGCGATGGCCACCTCTTCCGCCTCCGCTGTGGTCGAATTTCGGGTTCTGCAGCAAACTACCGAGCCCCCGTCTTCTCTAGTTGCTACCGAAACACGTCCCCTTCCGTTCGCGCATTGTGCGGCATCTGTATATAAGACGTCCATGTCTTCCATGTCTTCCCTCAAAACGGGCTTGCAGCGCTGTTGCTCTATCACTCCTCCGGCTCTCTTGGTAAACGGGGTGCATGTTTTTGGGCAGCGGAGGTACTTTTAACTTGTCCCTAACCTGTCTAGGTACTTTTTCTGTACGTCTGGAGCATGCTTGCGGCTCATACCCCCGTTTTTCCAAAATGCTCCGACCAGTACGACTGCGCAACAGTTTCTGGTATTGTGAAGTTTGTGGAGTCCTTGCAGCTCTAATGAGCTCTTCGAGGGTATTGGAAACCCCTAGCCTCATAATATTGTTTGTTGATGTATTGGGTGGTAAACCTAGTACCGTTTATATCCCTTTACAAATGAGAACGTCAAGTTTCTCCTTTTCTGCCTTGTGGAGTTGTAAATACGGCGCCACGTAGACTACCCTACTGATTGTAAACGACTGGACCAGCCTAAGGAGGTTAGCTCCTTTCATGCCCGCATGTTTGTTTGCGATCCGCTTCAGGAGTCTACAGGTTTGACTGGGGCTAGCGTCTAGCCTCTGTATTGTTTCCGAGTTCCTGCCGTTGGCCTGAGTTCGTAATCCCAGAACTCTAATGGTTGCCACTGTTGGTATAACGTTACCGTTGACCCTGAGAGTTAATTTCGGGTTATCCTGCTTTATACGCCGACGATGGGGCCATCGCATTGACGTGAGAACGAGCGCTTCCGATTTCTCGGCCGAACATCTAAGCCCGATCGGTTCTAAGTATCTTTCTATAACTTCGATTGCCCGCTGGAGTGTCTGTTTTTCACCGTCACTGCCCCTGCACATCCACAGAGTCAGGTCATCTGCATATAATGTATGGTGTAGCCCTTGGATTTCCTCTAGTTTTGCGGGGAGACCAATCATGGCGATATTAAACAGCGTCGGGGACAACACCAATCCCTGTGGTGTGGCTTTGTTTCCCAGTAGAATACCTTCTACTGTGTGTCTCCCCATACTGATAGTTGCCGTTCTATCGCTCGCGTATGTAGTTGTACGTGCGAACTCCAACATCTAATGTACTGAGATTCTGCAGAATAGCCAAGTGCTTCCCGTTGTCAAAAGCTTTTGACACGTCTAGACCAAAGATCACCCTGGTGTCTACTGTTGAATTGTATATAATCTGTTTCTTTAGCTGCAGCATGACATCGCAAGCGACCAAATGCGGTCTAAATCCTATCATGGTGTTAGGATAGATATCGTTGTCCTCCAAAAACCGGTTCAGCCGGGCCTGAACAACATGCTCCATTAGTTTCCCCACGCATGACATGAGCGAGAACGGACGCAAGTGTTCGAAACCCGGCCGCTTCCCAGGCTTTGGGAGAAATACGAGGTTTGCGGCCTTCTATGTCGCCGGCAGCCGACCGGCCTCCGAAAACTCCTGCATGAAGGCTGCGAGGTGTCGGATCGACGCGTCGTCCAAGTTTCTTAGCATTCGATTGTTGACTCTGTCCGGACCTGCAGCAGTCTTTGTTCTCCGTCTATTAGAGCGCAGCTCTTTGGCGCTCGTTCCTGGGTTTCGCGTCGGCGTCGGCCTCGTAACCAGCGCCTCCCCACATTCATCCCCCCAGTTCGAGCCGGCGCTTGGCAACCGAAGCCTCGCAGGAAGCGCGGAGGAGCCGGAGAACACAAGGAAAGGAAAGGGGTTTGAGGGGGGGGAGGGGTCGCCGGAGGAAGCGCTAGCAGCGACTCTCTGATGCCGCTGCCGCCGCTAGCGAGTCAAGACAACGTGACCGCGTAGATAATAATAATAATTGGTTCACAGGAAGGCAAAGGCGCAGTATCTGTCACACGAGTTTGTGGACACCTGAACCGCGCCGTTAGGGAAGGGAGGAAGGCGAGAGTGAAAGTGGAAAGAGGAGTCGTAGTGGAGGGCTACGGAGTAATTTCGACCACCTGGGGATCTTTAACGTGCGCTGACATCGCACAGCACACGGACGCCTCTTCGTATCCCGTTCGCGTATTTGGGTTTGCTCGGTACGGTGGCTCCGCAAGGGACAAAGCAACAGAAGAGACGGAGAAAACGGGCTCTTCCGACTAGCATCTACCGCCCCCAGGAGCCGAGCAGCCTAGCGATTAGCGGCGCATGCGTTTTCAATGGGCGTAACGTTGAACGCGGCACTAGCTTGAGAGAGCCTATAATACTACTACTACTACTACTACTACTAAATAATAATAATAACAATAATAAATAATAATAATAATAATAAAATAATAATAATAATAATAATAATAATAATAATAATAATAATAATAATAAATAAATAATAATGATACACAGTAATATTTCTTCGCTAATTAATATTAATAATATTATTGTTATTATTATTATTATCATTAGTAGAAGTAGTAGTAGTATAGTGGAAGACTCGTTTCACGAAGTTGGCACTGAATTGTCTAGTTAACGGCCGAATTAAGTGGCTAAATATTATCTTCACAGTTTTAATAATTAATAGTAATAATAATTGGTTCGCAGGAAGGGAAAGGGGCGGTATCTGTCACACGTGTCTGTGGACACCTGAACTACTCCGTAGCCCTCCTCCTCTATACTACTACTACTACTACTACTACTACTACTACTAATAATAATAATAGTAGTCGTACTAATAGTAGTAGTAGTAGTATAGGCTTTCTCAAGCTAGTGCCGCGTCCAACATGACGCCCATTGAAAAAGCATGGGCCGCTAATCGCTAGGCTGCTCGGCTCCTGGGGGCGGTAGATGCTAGTCGGAACAGCCCGCTTTCTTCGTCTCTTCTGTCGTTTTGTCCCTTGCGGAACAACCGTACCGAGCAAACCCAAATACGCATCCCGTTCCTCTCGCTCGTAACGCGTGGCTGTGACAACCTCGCGAGGCACTTGTATAGATCTCGTCTTTGAGAATCAAGCATTGGTGTACCAAGTCGAACATATATCAGTCTATTTCTCCGACCACAAAGCTTCCTCCATGACTGTCAAGAACTGTTAGTGGAGTCTTTGTTAAAGGAATACGTGTAAAAATAAAAAAAAATTCTGTGATAGCGCATACATGTGTTGCTCGATTTCTTTGCCTCAATCTATCGAAAAGGTGAAACAGCTTATTTGCTGCGCTCCAATTTCGCATTAGGAAGTAACGTAGGTAATCATCGGTGATTTTTTTATTTCTGCCCGGACTTCGGCACCCGTTATCGGGCTATCTAGCTCCGGGGTTTCCTGGCCCTTGTAATCAGGCATTTGTTGGCCTATACCCTCTGCACAGTTCAAATACCGGTCTCTGACTTGGGCTATGAGAGCAGCCGCGGTCCCGTCAAAGGTATGTATTACCCTGTGAATTTTCTGCCTGGCCTCCAGTTTAGATTTGTCGGGATCTAGAAGATGCCGAAGTAAGTGCCATGTACTTGCCTTCCCGATATTCCTGTCCAAGTTTTCACAAATGCTGCCCCAGTTTTGCCTCGTTAAAACGAGCGCATATTCTTCAATTTCTGTGTTAAGCACTGCCAATTCTCTGCGCAAGTTCCTATTCCCTCTTTTCTGTGTGAGTCTCGTTTCTATATCCTTCTTCTTACGCCAGAGACTGAACATGTGACGGTCTACTCCTTCAATGCCTTCGTCAACCTACACCTCCTCTGTTGCGTCGTTGACCGACTTATGCCTTCCTCGTCACCTGTGCGGCCATTTCGAAAAGCCTGCCAGTTCACCAACGTTGCCTTTTTGGTGCGGACGACCGGTGGGCAGTTATCTACTATGATTTCTATAATTTTATGGTCGCTGCCTACATTTTCACCTGTGTTGCACCAGGTGGCGTAAATGCAGCCTCCTGTTAGAGTTAAGTCCGGAGATGTGTCTATCAAAACGCTGTTACCCTGGTGAGTTGGTTTCAGGGGATCCGTCAGAATCAATAAGCCATTCTACTGAATGCTGTTCCATAGTTCGCGTCCTTTTACCTGCGTGTATCTATACCCCCATGCCGTGTGATGCGCGTTAAAGTCCCCTAATATCAACAGGGGTCCTCCTTTCGCGATCACTCGCGTTTTGGCGAATAGCTCATTGAAGTTGCATTGACGTTTTTGTCGAGGCGTGCTATATACATTGAGAATGAATATACTTTTGAATTTTCTTTTTTTGTGGGATTATCTCGATTAGTATATGGTCAACATTTGTTGTCCAGGTATTATGCTGCAGCACCGTTATATTCCTTTTGACAAGGGTGACCACTCGCGTGTTGTCATCTCGTCCCGCGTATGATTTGTAACTCGCTAGCTTAGCGTGCTTACTGCACTCCTGCAATGCGATTTATTTATTTTGTCAATGTTGGTCAAAAAAGTTTCCAGTACCGCGCGTTTGCGACTGAAGCCCCTACAGTTCCACTGCCAAATGGCATTTCTACGGTGATGCTGAGCCTTTTTTAATGTTATGGATCTCTTGGTAAACCAAATGAATTCTCTCGTCTCTCCTAGCCATTTCGACGCGCATCTCTGCCATAGCACTGTTCAGGCGTTCTAACGCGGTCATAACTTGTTGGAAAATTTTGTCGTCGTCTTTTATAGCGAGTCGTTTTTCCAATCCTTGGACGCGGGATTCGAGATCCGGCTCGGGACCTCGTTTTTTGCTGAAGAAGGATTGTCCCTAGGGGTCTTTTCCTCCTCCTTCTGCGGTGCCTCCACTACCGGCATTTCGGTCTCCATTGGCTGTGAAATTTTGCCTATCGCAATGATTTGTTCCTGCAGTGCCTTAACTTGCCTGTAACAACTGACTCCGTTTTTTTAGAGCCTGAACCTCAGCTGAGTCCTGAGAGTCACTACTCACTCCTTTTGATGGTGTCTGCGGCGGTTTCTGCTGCTGCTGCTGCTGCTGCGGCTGTTGCTTTGGTCGAGAGCCCTCCATTATCGTCTTGGACGACGGCGGCTGCAGTCGCGGGAACGAAGAGGAACGGGTTCTTGTACGGCTCTGGGACCGGTTGTGGGACTCACTACGCCCATCGCGACGACTAAAGCGGACCTGTTGCAGCTTCTTGGCCTCCTCCTCGGCGGCTAGCTTCTTTTTGGCTGCCTCCTCGGCGGCTAATTTTGCTTCCCACTTTCTCTTCTTGATAACGTAGGGTGCACGGAAGAGTTGTTTGCAGCGCCTGTCTCCCGTGTGGAGTGCACTGGGGATTTCGGGCGGCGATACCACCCCACAGCCATGGTACTTAGGTTTTTCACTATCGCACACATCTGAGCGATGACCAAGTTCCCCACATCTGAAGCAAACTTCATATCTTTTTTTGAACAATCGACATGTCATAAGCATGCCTTCAATCCTGACGAATCTTGGGACTTCAGGTTCCAAAAAGGTAATAATAATAGTAGACGTCTTCCCCATCCGCCGCACCCCAGCGACCGTTGGGTTCTGTGGATCCGTGCTCAATGCTCTGAACAACTGTGCTTCCTTGAATGTATAACAGATCCCATGGACGACTCCTCGGCCAGCAATCCTCCGGTGCGATCAGGTTGGCCACCACTTCATGCTCCTTGTCATCGAGTTTAAAGCAATGGATTGCGGCTACCTTCATGCCTCGACTACAGTACAAGGAATGAGAGAGCACCGTACCCTGCTTTCCGTTGATACACCGTGAGTCCAGCTCCGACCAGCTGATTCCAGCAGCCATGGCGAGGGCCTGACTAAGCAGCGGGCCCGACGTGCGTTTAATCACGGCTAGACCTTCACGAGGCCAAATAGTCACCTTGATACCTTCTTCCGGGAACCTTGAAAGATTCATAGCTATTGACCGTCCAGCCAATTTTCTTCTAGCTGCTTTAGCAGCGCCATGAGCGGCTTCCCCGTTTGGAACGCGGTGTTGCACCACCTTGTCCTCCTTGGAATCATTCAGAAGCGTCTGCTTGCTTTTCGATTCAACCTTTTTCCTGAGCGTTTGCACCCAGGTGCTATCGTAGTCTTCTGGATCGAGGTCAGTACCTTCTACGGTCAAGTGCATCGTCATTTTTGCCCACAAACGCGGCGGTAGACCGGCGGTGAAGGGGCCTCCGGGCCGGTCTCCTCGGCCGAAGCCGCGCTAGGCCAAACGGGTGCTAGCGTTTCGCAGGTGGTCCGCACAAGACCGACAATAAAAACCAAACTGCTGCACTCACAGTCACAAATTCGGTGTCGACAATATCACGACGCGTTCCGACGCACAATGGCAACACTGAAACCAAATTCCGATGAAAATTTCTGGCACATCGAGACAAAAAGTGTGGAGCCGACGCAAAACGCGTCCGCAATCCTCAGCCCCTGGTTGCCAACCAAACCTCATGCAAACTTAACTTCGTACTACGACTCGGCAGGTCTGCAAGCTTGCGGTCCAATAAACCGACGACGAAACGGTCGCGCACAAGCCTATTTTCAGTAGCTGACGAAAAGTAGTTGCAGCGCTTCACCACAATTCGAAGCGCGGTTAAAAATGCAATGATCTCACCCGATTGTTGCGTCCGGCGATGAAAACGGGCAGACTCGTACAACTCATTAAGTGGCTGAACGAAATGGTCTGTGAACGCCTTCTTGACAGCTGCTACGTCATTGGCGTCGGCCTCTGCCAGCGTCGTTGATGCAAAAACCGTTCTTGCTTGCAGCTCCATGCAGTATAGCATGGAACGCACCTGAACTTCCTGTGCAGCTGTAGAGAGTCCCGTCGCACAGCAAAAGTCCTCGAACTGCAAAAGCCATGTCGGCTAGGTTCCTGGGCTGTCAAAGTCGAACGGCGGCGGTGGGCGAAGTACTGCCCCAAGTGAGGCGGCGGCGGCGTCGTTCATGGTGAAGAGCCGAAGAGCGCCGAATCAGTGGTTTCGTGATTCCACTTCTCACACCATGTAGGGAGATTTGCTTACGTAAGCAAGAACGCCAACCAGACACGCCGCCGCTCAGCAGGCCAAAGACCACGAGGCTTTATTGCACCCAAATATATATGAATGGATGGAAGGAATATAGGAGTGTCCTCTTTGAAACGGAGTGGTAGCAGTAGCTATCATGGTCATTTTTCTCCCTTCATCTTAAATATTGATTTAGATTGGTTAACTAAACAATCCTTCTATTTATTACATTTTTGTTTCTACATTACTAACGTTATGTCACTTCTCTGCTTTTAAGCCACCAATCTTCCATTCGTTTTTTGCTCGTTGCCACCGCCGGTTTATTCACCCGGCCACTGGTATCTCTAAACCCCGCAGCTTGAGGAACAGTGACTGCGCCTGCATCAACTTCCGGGTGGATACCACTACATTTGAGTACAATATGGTCTATTGTTTCACTGGAGTTACCACATATAGCACATGTGTCATCTTTTTTTTTTTTTTTTCAATTGGTTCACTGGAAGGGAAAGGCGCTGTAACTGTTTCACTCGTTTTCTGTGGACACCTGAACCGCGCCGTGAGGGAAGGGAGGAAGGTGGGAGTTAAAGGGGAAAGAGAGAAAGAGGAGCCGTAGTGGAGGGCTACGGAATAATTTTGACCACCTGGGGATCTTTAACGTGCGCTGACATCGTTAAAGATCCCCAGGTGGTCGAAATTATTCCGCATTGTTAAATTTTTTTTTGTAGCTCCGTGTTCTATGGCACCCTGATCTAGCTTCAAAAATTAGGGCACTGCCTCTTGAGTAACCAAAGAAAGCTTCCTTCCTGATGTGCATTTTCCACTTTCGGTGTAATTCCACACTCTGTTTTTTTTTCCATCGAATGTATCCAATTTTTACCTTCTGTGTTTTTCACCTGTTGCTGAATGCTCTTGATTTTCGCCTCCTTGTGACTATCATACTTACTAGTTAGTTTCCTAGTTCTTTTCCTCTATTGTGAGTCAACGCTTTTTTAGTACAGGTATTTAAATACTTTAGCTGTCCATCTGTTACTGTCCAATTTTCTCAGGCGTTCCTCACATAATATATTACTCTAAGCTTCCCGTACTTCGAAAGATTCCCAGCCCATATCTCCGTGTACCACCTCATTTGTGGTTTCGCCATGGGCACCTAGTGCTAATCGTACGGCTCTGAATTATTTCTAATGTCGACTGTACCTCTGATTTTAGGCACAAAACCGCACTTCCGAAAGTAGGTCCAGGCACCATATTTCCTTTCCAAATACCCCTCAAAAACTCATATCTGTTGTATCCCCACAATGCCCTATGCTTCATTATCCCGGCATTTCCTCGCCCTTTGGCCTTAAGTGATTGCTCATGCTTTCCAATGTATGCCAATCCTTCGTTTACCCATACCCCCAGATATTTATATTCTGCTACTCTGGGTATTTCATGGCCTTGTATTTTAAGACCCTGATCACTTGAGCGGTTGAAAATCATCAGACCCGACTTAACTGCGCTAAAACTGAAGCCAAGAATGTCCCCTCCGTCTCCGCAATAGTTAACTAGAGTTTGGAATTCTGCCAGACTCGCAGCTAGCAGCACAATATCGTCTGCATACATCAAACATCAAAAGGGAAAATCAGCCGGAGAGGATCAGATAACTACAGATTTGGTAAAGGACGGGGGGTGGGGGGGGTATATCGTGCCACCCTGTATACGCAGTGCCTGGTGTCATCTACGGTATCGGGATCATGGAAGAATGCAAACATTATCCTCATTCATACGAAAGGGGACTCTAAGGACCTTACAAATTACAGACCAATCAGCTTACTATCTGTTACGTATAAGGTATTTACTAATGTAATCGCTAATAGAATCGGGTCAACCGTAGACTGCAATCAAGCAAAGGATCAAGCAGGGTTTCGGAAACGGTACTCTACTATCGATCATATCCATGCCACAAACCAGGTGATCTAAAAATGCTCGGCATATAACCAGCCCTTATACACAGCATTCATTGATTACGAAAAAGCATTTGACTCAGCTGAAACTTCGGCGGTGATGCAGGCATTGTGAATTCAGGGGGTAGACGAGCCGTACTTAAAGGTGCTGGAAGATATATATAGTGGCTGCACAGCAACTATATTTCTGCATAAAGAATCGAACAAAATTGCCATAAAGAAAGGTGTTTGGTAAAGAGACACGATCTCCCCAGTACTATTCACGGCTTGTTTAGAGGAACTATTCAGACTTGGAATGGGAGCAGTTAGGGATAAGGGTAGAAGGAGAATACCTCAGTAATCTGCGATTTGCAGATGGCATTGCCTTGCTACGTAACTCGGCGGATGAACTGCAAATAATGATTGCTGACCTTGGCAGGAAAAGTAGAAAAGTAGGCTTAAAAATCAATACGCAGAAGACTAAGTTAATGTTAAACAGCCTCGGAAAGGAGCAGCAGTTACATTAGGTAGCAAAGCACTGGAAGTAGTAGGCGAATATATCTACTTAGGGCAGGTAGTAACCGAAGATCCGGACCATGAAAAGGAAATAACAAGAAGAATAAGATTTGGATGGAGCGCATTTGGCAAGCACTCACAGATTATGACTAGCAGCTTACCGGTATCGCTCAAGAGGAAAGTATACAAAAGTTGCATCTTACCTGATCACCTATGGGGCTGAAGCATGGAGGCTAACTAAGAGGGTTCTACTTAAGTTGAGGACAACTCAGAGCGTTATGGAACGAAAAATGGTAGGGGCAACATTAAGAGATAGGAAGCGTGCAGATTGGGCCAGAGAAATAACTCAAGTTACTGACATTCTAGTGCAAATTAAGAAGAAGAAATGATCACGGGCAGGACATGTAGTGCGACGAGAGGATAACCGATGGTCGCTTAGGGTAACAAACTGGATTCCGGGGAAGGAAAGCGTAGCAGGGGGCGGCCGAATGTTAGGAGGGCGGATGAGGTTAACAAGTTCGCAGGGGTCAAGTCCATGCAGCTAGCACAGAACCGGGATAATTGGAGAAATATGGGAGAGGCTTTCACCCTGCAGTGGGTATAGTTAGGCTGATGATGATGACATCAATCCGGGGAGGCGCTGCTCCACCGCCTTTCTACCTAATCTATAATGACAGGATAAAACCTGGGTTACTGCCTTGTATCCTCCTTTCCAGGGTTATTATATAAAGCATGAACAGCAGCGGTGATAGAGGACAGCCTTGTCTTAATTATTTGCATACTTTGATATCTTCGGTACTGTTTATCCCTTCCCATGTAATTTCTACTTTGTTATCCCGGTATATTTGCTGTAGGAGCCCTATTATCTCATAACCGGTACCTTCTTTTAATATATTCCACAGGAGTTCTCTGTTTACATTGTCGTACGCCCGTTTATGTCCAGGAAGGCCAAATACAAAGGTCTATTTTCCGCTCTAGATATTTCGATGCATTATTTAAGCACTAACAGGCTATCATATAAGCGCCTACCATTTCTAAAGCCGTTCTGAAGTTCACCGAGTATATAGTTACTTTCTACTTATGCTTGCACCTTTAATTTCACCGCCTGCACGGCCAACCTGTACATAACAGATGTTATGATAATCGGCCTGTAGGATTTTATGTGCATCCTTTCTCCTTTCCCCTTATAAATTAAATTCATTTTACTCTGCCGCCAGCTCTCCGGAATTTGCTTATTCGTGATGACTGTTTCCAGAGCTTTTAACAACTTTTCCTTACTTTTTGGACCAAGTTCATTAATCAGCTTGATCGGAATTCCCTCTATTCCTGTAGATGTGTTTTTAGGAATATTTTTGTCCGCCTTTTTCCAGTTTAGATTGTTCAGTTCTAAGCTGCTTTGTATTCTGCTACCTTGTGTTGCTTCCTAATTTGCGGAGATGACCCTTTCGTCGCTCTTAAATGACTCGGCTATAACTGATGTAATGTAGTTCACTGCGTTGTCTCTCTTTAAACAACTTCCCTCGTTATCTTGAATCCGATCCTGCTTTTTTTTATATTTCTTCTCTAGCCAGCTTATATAGCTCCAAAGGTGTCTTGCTCCGCCTCTGGAGGCATCGCGTATGTCAGCCATCCAGCGATCGGTGGGTTGCCTTATTTTACTTTGGACGAGGGCCTGTACCTCAAGTTTCTTTTCTCGATATGATTCCTATTTTTGGTCGATTTACTCCTAAGATACCTGTGCTTTCTTTGCCACTCGGTGTTCCCTTGAATCAACCCGTCGTTGCTCAATAGCTTCCTTGATTTCCTTATTCCACCAGCTCCGTGGCTTCCTCTTTCCATTCCAGCGGATTGCTACTTTAGCCTCTCTAATTTTCCTTCTTATGAGTAGTTCTACCTGTGCATAATCCCAGTCCTCCATGGGGCTTTTCTCTATTGCTTCCTCTATATCTGCTGCTATCTGCGCTATTTGATCGTCGTTTAATTTAGTGTTTACTTTTTGTCTAAGTTCCATTTCTCTTTTCATCAAGGGCCTCTGCAGACTAATACGTTTACGATCACATCCCAGACTACACTCCCCTTCTTCGTCTATTTTCATTTTTGTGACCTTGGTACAAATTTCCTGCGACATTACACAGTAGTCAATGGTCGTCTGCCTGTTGCGAAATTCCCACGTGATTTGGCCATCACATTTTGTTTCTCTGTTTACTATATAACTAGATCGTGTCGCTCACAGAAATCTAGCATTAGCTTCCGGTTACAATCCGTGTGTCCACCCAGACCGTCGATGTGGCCGTTCATGTCCCCCAGCAGAATAATATTCGCCCCGTCTCCAAACTGGCCTATATCGTCACTGAGACATTCACCAAGATCCTTGTTTTCTTGACTGCATTGGTGTCCTGTTCCTAAATAAACCACCCCTAGCCATGTCCTTATGCCGGCAATTGTTCCTGAAACCCAGATATGTTCATTACAAGGTGATTTTATTCTTTGCCATTTTTTTCCCTGTTGTGTCAACACACCTACCCCTCCACTCTTTTTTCCGGTCTTATTCTGCTGCCCCCTTCTTCTAGATCCCTGAGATGAGTCTCGCAAAGAGCATACAAACCTATTTTGTCATCCTTCAACTCCTGTTTTATCTCTAGCCATTTCGCTCTTTTTCTACCTCCTTGCATCTGTATGTAGCTGATCCTATTGTTAAATTTCTTTTTTGTATTTTTCTTTCTTGACCTCCTTCTTGCCCCTTTTTGGGGCTCAGCCTCCGTTATTACAGATTCTTCTGCTTCACGTCTACCTACCTCGGTGCACGGAGTCCTCGCGGACCACCAAAAAAAGCTACAGCCCTGCCTGCCAGGCGCCAGCCGATCTCTGCTCCCACTCTTCTGGTAAAATGAATGCCATCGCGCTGAAAAGCCCTACCAAAACCTGCTTTATGCACCTCCCTGTTTACCTCAACCACTTCTAAACGCTTCTCTAGGCTGAACTTTCTTAAGTCCTGATTAACTGTCACCACGTCCTTTCCCAGCTTTCCGTTCAATCCTAGCACTTCCGGTACTATGTATACAACTATCTGCGCTTGCTGTGCTATCTCCCTAATAGCGTCAATCCTTTTGCTAAACTTTCCACCACTCCTGCTGCGTCACCATTTAGGACATCGTTTAACCCCGCGGCTACTATCGCCATACTGCGCTCTGCGCAATTTTTCGACAGCCTATTTTTACTCTCTTTCAGCACTGCCCTCATTGTGCTCCCCGAGAAGGCTCCAACTAACACTCGCTTATCAACCTTTACACGTTCTAAGATATCTCACTTGCACCTGCTCATGTTAGAATCTCCGGCGATAAGCACCTGGCCTCCTCTCTCCCTCTCCCGACTGTTGGCTCCTGCTTTCGGTTATCTGTGTCCTTCTCTCTGGGATTTTCATTCTTCCTTACTTCTTCCTTTTTTCGGCTTCTTAGTAGCTGCTTCTAAATAACTCTGTCGGTTCGGATCCGCCTGAGCTACTTTGCTTACGCCTTCCACGCCAGTGCTGGTCCCAGCCACGTTGGCCGCACTAAAAGGTTCGTTCTCGTAGGTTGCAAGGATAAAGTCGGCCATTTTTGGTCCGTTTGGGGAAGCTGTCCGAACAGTTTCTGATTTTCTGCCTTTAACAAACGTACTTCATTTTCTAAATCATCCACACGAGACACTAAACTGCCCCTTTCTTGATCAAATCTATCTAGGCGCGCACTTTGCACCCAACACCGACACAAAAAGTCGCTGCCTTCCACTTCACCTACAGAGTCAAAACGCGTTTCCTTGAGATTAACCCGCGCCTCACACTTTACTTTCTTTTGATTGCACATCTTAAGCATGTATCGACTGAACTATATCTATTACGAATTCTCAAAATATACAAACTGCCAAAAGAAGACACAAGAAACGACTAGCAAACACGCGTTAAAATCAATTCTGCGAATGCCTATTGCCTAAAAAAATTATTTATCTAAACAAAATAGTTAGAGAATGAACGCCGAGAAAATCTAGCTGCCGGCACAAAAATCCACGCCGCTAGGACAAAGAGCTAAAAACTATTCTTTAGGCTGCACCTAGCCTAACTAGCTGAAAACGAAATAAAGTTAATAAAAGACAGAACTCATCTATTTGACGCTTCGGAAGTTCCCGCTGTCGCCAGTCCGTCCGTTTCTGGTAGCCACGTGCAATCGGAGGGGCGATGGAGCACGCGTTCGCACCACACGGCTGTCAACTGCAAAAAAGCAGTGAAGCAGTGGTGCCACCTAGCGTACCTCGCACACATTACTTAACATGGCGGCAACGACGCGTTCAGGAAACCGAAGAACGACAACAACGACTTGAAACGGAGCGTGTTGGCCGCACTGCTCGACAAGTAAAGTGTAACGAGACCCGAAGGAAACAGCGTGCAAAAGAGACGTCGCAAGAGCGAGCTGTACGTTTCAAAAAGAGACGGCAAGCGTCACTTGTGAAGGCCGGTTTCACTTTGTCAACGGGGCACTTTGAAGAGCAACGACGTTCAGAGTATGCGAGAAGAGCTTGTGAATTGGACTCGGCTGCGCGTGAATTTCATAGACGATTCACGAAAACCCCCTTCGGAAGTGTGTGCTCGGTGTGTGATTGCCTATGGCATAACGACTGCTTGACTACGCTAAGCGAGCTCATGTGTCCTATCTTCACCTAGCTTATCCAGAATGGGACGTGGAGACTATGAGAAGTGCTGAGGTGTGTAGAACGTGTTGAGCGAGCCTTAAAGACCAGAAGCTCCCCCTATACAGTCTGATGGCTATGTGATTACTCGTGTGGAGATAAAATCTCACTACTTCAGTGATCACCGAAGTGTCTTCATAGGTATAAACAATAAAGCTAAACAATACTAAACTCCAATGTGTGTCCTGTGTTAATCGTACGGTCAACATGGTACACCACAATTGGCTACACTGGGAGCTGAACTAAAGCGTAGCCATGCTATTATTGCTTTCGCAACCTACCGGGCTTAAATAAAGCTAAGCCCCACCTAATGTTATTATTAATATTGTTACGGACTTGTTCTAAAACAGAACACGGAGGAAGTAAGAAGGAAGAGGAAGAAGAAGTGTGCGCGCCCGTTCGACCTTTGTCTGGCGGCACTTGTGTCGTTCCCGCTAGCCGTGTGTACCGAGCGTACTGAACCGACTAGAACGTCTCCGTCGCGACGCTAAGGGCGTAACATTGTGGTGGAGGTGCGGGGTAACGATCCCTGGCGCTACAGACAGCACCGACACAACTGGAGCCTCGCCGGAGTCGTCGCCTTGCGGGCCTCGAACCGCAAACCAGCGCCATGCAATCGGCCAATGACCCACAAGCAGCCCGTGGTAACGCGGTGATCCAGGCTGAAGATCGGCCTGCGGGTGCAGCGAACAGTTCTTCGCATCACTATCGGGAGCCCCGGACTTTCGCGGGAGCGGCAGGCGAGGACGTTGACGATTGGTTGACCCACTACCAACGGGTGAGCCGCTACAATCGATGGGACGCCGCCGCTAAGCTCGCAAACGTGGTTTTCTTCCTAACCCATACCGCTCTTGTTTGGTTCGAAAACCACGAAGACTCTCTTACCACCTGGGACCGTTTTGTTACTGAATTGCGGCAGTGCTTCGGTGACTGTCTTGCACGAAGGAAGCGAGCTGAACACACGCTTACGCACAGAGCTCAGCTACCTGGGGAAACATGCACAACTTACATAGAGGAGGTCCTGAAGCTATGTAAAACTGCAAGCGCTAATATGACCGAGGAAGATAAAGTAGGACATCTTCTGAAAGGCATCGCAGATGATGTTTATAATTTTATAATTGCCAAAGGTGACCTGAACGCCGTCTGTGATGTCATCCGGCATGTTCGCACATTCGAGACATTGAAGACTCGTCGCATAACGCCAAAATTTGGGCGGCTCGCCAACGTTCCATCTGTGGCGAGCATTGAAGGCAACTTCATGGACTTGTCGTCGACGATCCGGCAAATAGTTCGTGAGGAACTGCAGCGGTTTGAGCCCCCTGTACGGTCTCCATCATCTTTGCCCTCTGACGTTGTCGGCTCTCGAGGGCCTCCCTCCTTGCTCCCGTCGATGCCCGTTGTGAATTCTATCAATACGGCACAGGCGGACGCTTACTCCAACAGCCCGACGCCAAGGTTCGATAGCCCTGGTCACCCGCCTCGCTACGACTCGCGCCCTACTAACTTCTTGTCGCCCTATGATCAGCACTATGAGTACCATCCTCAACCACCACCTGCTCGCTATTTCCGGCGTCCAACCCGAAGACCTGAAGATGAGTATCGCTACCCAATGCACCCTGTCTCCTCGGAGCCCTCCAGGGAACAAGTTTTTCGTCGCACAGCCCCCGTGTGCCGACGCTGCGGCATTGAGGGGCACATAGCTCGATACTGCCGCAGCCGCCCACTCACCCGTTACGATCGGCCCGTCCAAAATGCTCCGCCACGTAACCGTTTCTACGACTCTAATTGGCAATGGCCCCCATCTTCGTATGAATATCCCCAGACCAATGGACCGCGCAACAACTCTCCTGCTTCCGAACGAAGTGTCTCACCACCACCTGCCTCTTCTGCGCGCCGCTTTTCGTCACCACGACCACGAAGGCGGTCGGCATCGCCTTTGCCGGAAAACTAGTCAGCGGCGCGGCTGCTGGAGGTCAGGCCGCTGGAGACTGTGCGCTGCCTGAAGAAATTCCTGCATCTGTTGTTATGTTAAAGAACACGGTCTATGTGCTTGTGGATGGTGTGGCGACAATGGCTTTAGTGGATACCGGGGCAACCATTTCAATAATGAGTTTATCGTTTAAGAAGCGGTTAGGACGCAAAGTTATGTTTGTTTGGGACAGAAATGTGAATTTTCATGGCGCGGGTGGTGAGGTGTTGTGTCCCCTGGGAATGTGTAGTGCTTCGGTGTCCCTGGGTGGAACGGTATTCGCAGCGGAGTTTGCAGTGCTTTCGCGATGCACGCATGACATAATTCTAGGTATTGACTTTTTGAGAATGTGTGGCGCTACGGTCGACTGCCGCTCTGGGGAACTCTGCGTTGATGGTTCCCTTCCTTCTGGACTCTTAGAGAAGCCGCATGTCCGTGAAGATGTGTTCTGTGTAACAGAGGATACCAATGTGCCAGCCTTGTCTATGGTGTGCGTCCCAGTTTTGTGCCCCAGCCGTGCTTCCGACACCTTCGACGCTACAGTGGCACCGCTTCATTCTAACTGTGCAAAGAAATACATCCTGGTTCCTCATTGCCTACTGTCGGTGATCAAGGGCTGCTCACGGCTGTGGGCCATTAATTGTTCTTCGCAACCAGTAGTGTTGCCTGTGAATATGAAGATTGCGACCTGTAGCCAAGACGACGCCCCGTCGGTGGCTTTGGTTACTGATGCACCCGGCGAAAGTGCTGCCGCTCCAGCCCCTGACTCGCAACTACATCGGATGATCAGCCGCTCTCTAACCAGGGACCAGCGTGACGCTTTGGAGGCCTTACTGGTCAAGTATTCTTCCATATTTGATTTTTCCGAGCCTAGCGGCTCACGGTGCATTCCCGTGACACGTACCCGGCATCGAATTGACACAGGCTACTCACACCCAATTCGACAGAAGCCGTACAGAGTGTCACCAACAGAACGCCAGGTCATCAGTGAGCAGCTTCGGGATATGCTGGAAAAGGGTGTTATTCAAGAGTCACGCAGTCCCTGGGCCGCCCCTGTAATTCTGGTGAAGAAGAAAGATGGTACATTTCGCGTTTGCGTCGACTATCGCCGTCTGAATGCTGCAACAAAGAAGGATGTGTATCCCCTTCCGCGGATCGATGACGCCATAGATTGTCTGTTCTCGGCATCATATTTTTCATCCGTCGATCTGCGATTGGGATATTGGCAGATCCCTATGCACCCTGACGACAAGGAAAAAACGGCATTTATCACACCCGACGGCCTGTTTGAATTTAATGTAATGCCTTTCGGGCTCTGCAATGCTCCTGCAACTTTTGAGAGATTTATGGACTCTATCCTACGGGGACTAAAATGGCAAATATGTATGTGCTACCTCGATGATGTCGTCATTTTTGGCCGGACATTCGAAGAGCACAACGAACGCCTCGCTCTCGTGCTTGACTGCTTCAAGAACGCCGGTCTAGTACTTAATTCGAAGAAGTGTCGCTTCGGTGAGCGCCAGATTTTGGTACTAGGACACCTCGTCGATCGTGAAGGCGTCAGACCTGACCCTCAAAAGACTGCGGCCGTTGCATCGTTTCCAACACCTCAGAACGTGAAGGAACTCCGAAGTTTCCTAGGACTGTGCTCATATTTCCGCCGCTTCATTCCCCGTTTTGCTGACATTGCAAACCTGCTTACGTGCCTTCTCCACAAAGACGCTCCCTTCGAGTGGACATCAGAGTGTGACTCTTCTTTTTGCCAGCTCAAGTTTTTACTAACGTCACATCCGATTCTCCGACATTTCAACCCTTCTGCTCCAACGGAACTGCACACGGACGCCAGTGGTGTTGGCATTGGTGCTGTGCTGATTCAGCGTTACGGCGACAAGGAACACGTTATTGCTTACCTGAACGAAATTACACAATCACTGAGCAAGAATGCCTCGCGGTAGTTTTCGCCGTTCAGCGATTTCGCTGTTATCTATACGGGCGGCCTTTCACAGTGGTCACTGATCACCATTCCCTGTGCTGGCTGATAAACCTCCGTGACCCATCTGGCCGTCTTGCACGGTGGGCAATTCGTTTACAAGAGTTTGATTATACAGTTTCGTACAAGAGTGGACGCCGCCACGCTGACGCGGACTGTCTCTCACGTTTACCGCTTCCCACAACGGAATGTGACGCCGACAATTTTGATCATTACATCGCTGCGGTTTTACCTCCATTCCCCGATACCCGTACATTCCGCACTGAGCTGAGGAAAGATGAGAATCTCCAACCATTCTTTACCGCTGCAAGGGACCCTACAGCTTCCACTCCCTATTGTATACGGAGTGGTCTTTTGTACAAAAAGGACTATTCTCCCACTGGTCTCCGCTACCTTCTGGTGGTGGCCGTCAGCCTACGCTCCTCTGTTTTGCGCGTTATGCACGACGACCCCACCTCGGGACACCTGGGACCTGCGCGGACGCTCTATCGCATCCAAGAACGTTTCTACTGGCCCCGGATGCGTGAAACCACTGAGAAGTATGTGGCTAGCTGGGCTCAATGCGCGAGTCACAAACGCCCCGCCGGCACTCTTCCTGGTCTTCTTCATCCGGTGACGCCTCCAAGATCCCCTTTTGAGAAAGTCGGGGTAGACCTCTTGGGACCTCTTCCCAAGTCTCATTCTTGCAACCGCTGGATCGTCATCTGCACTGATTACCACACTCGTTACTGTGAGACGGCAGCCCTTCCATCGGCTACTGCACACCAAGTCTCCCTCTTCCTGCTGCACTTTGTTATACTGCGCCATGGGCCTCCCCGAGTGTTGATCAGCGACCGAGGGCGTCAGTTCACCGCTGATGTTGTCGAAGAACTCCTTCGTTTGTGCCAAACGCATTTCCGACATTCTACCCCGTATCATCCGCAAACAAATGGGTTGACCGAGCGAACCAACCGGACACTCACCAACATGCTTTCAATGTACGTCGCCGCCGACCATAAGGACTGGGACACTGTGCTACCATTTATAACATACGCATACAACACCGCCCAACAGGAAACAACAAGTTACAGTCCATTCTTTCTCCTCTATGCCCGGTCTCCTCGACACATCCTCGACACCATCCTCCCGTTCTCCACAGATGACGAACCTGAGATTGCTGAGATCCTGTGCCGGGCTGAAGAAGCCCGCCGGATAGCCCGCCTGAGAACTCTCGCCTCACAAAAGCGCTCGAAATCCCGCTACGACGACCACCATCGCCACGTCACCTACCTCCCTGGAGATATGGTCTGGCTTTGGCGTCCACTAAGGAAGCGTGGCTTAAGTCAGAAACTGCTCGCGCATTATATCGGTCCCTATGTTATCCTCGAGGCAATTAGTGACCTCACCTATCGGATTGCGCGCCTTACAAAAAGTGGCCGACGTTCTTCACGAACTCAGCTTGCCCACGTCGCGCGTCTGAAACCCTGTCATCCTCGTGCTGACGACTGACTCGCCCGGAGGGCTTCGCCTGCGACGGGGGAAGTGTTACGGACTTGTTCTAAAACAGAACACGGAGGAAGTAAGAAGGAAGAGGAAGAAGAAGTGTGCGCGCCCGTTCGACCTTTGTCTGGTGACACTTGTGTCGTTCCCGCTAGCCGTGTGTACCGAGCGTACTGAACCGACTAGAACGTCTCCGTCGCGACGCTAAGGGCGTAACAATATTATTAATTATTATTATTATTAGGCCAGCTTACCTGGATGAAATCATCGAAATGCAATGGAAAACACCTGCTGCCAGTTGCCAAACCTTTAAGTCTTTCAAGGACACATTCGGTCACAGCTCAGAGAATGAATTCACCATCGTTAACACAAATATCAGAATTCTTCGAAAATATTGGGAAGAATTTAAGCTTTTTGCCACGTCAAGAATCGGATTTGTTGACGTATCTGGTTAAAAAAAAAACAATGTTTCAGACGCTTGCATGCACACGTTTTCAGTACCGGGCTATCAATGCCATTTTGTGACTCGGCCTTATCGACGAGAAGGCGGAATCGCTATCTTCATAAGAGACACGTTTGACGTTTCACCTATTGACGTGAACTTCTGTCACGCGGAATGCGTAGCGCTGACGATAAATTGCAGCGCCCGTTGTTTAAATTTTATAGCTCTTTATCAGCCACCCTGCAACAGTGTTGTGCGTTATACGTTGGAACTCGAGGAAACGTTGAAGTCATGGAATTCAGTAAAAGTTTGTCTTGTGGGAGACCTGTATATAAATACATTATGCCTTACAGGTGGCTCGGTATCTGACTATGTGACCCTCCTGTCGTCGTACGGTTTTGTAAATACAATAACAGCTCCTCTCCGTGAAGAAATAGTTGGTGACCATTTAACAACGTCCTGTCTAGAACACATCGCTTTGTGAGCACCTAACTACTCCTTTACTTCTTGTGTTATTCTGCAGCGTTTTGTGGACCGCTATACTGGTCTCCTGCCGATCGTCTCCTTCTTTTCCTTTGCGAAGTTCACTTCGGTCCACCCCACCTAATAAGGTCTGATACCCTCTTTACTAACCAGAGGGTTAGTAAAGAGTACCCTCTTTACACGGACAGAGGTAACCACGGTTAGCGTAACTGCAGTTACGCGAAACCGTGGTTAGCCCATTTACACGGCAGACCCAACCACAGTTACACCCCTAACCGTGGTATCGCACACCGAGTTTGGCGGCCTCGGTTTGCGTCGTTAACCGAGGTTATAGCGGCGTCTGTTGACTGAGGCTGCTCGTCGGCACCCGAGTGCGCGAAGCGCACGAGCGTGTCTTCTTCACCAGTGTACTCGTTTCTCGGTATTGAATAGCTGGTGTCTCTGTGCCACCCGGCGTCTTCGGTTACGGCCTACAGCCAAGCGTCTGCGTACTGAAGCCCCGTCCTGTGTCTGCAGTATCGTTTGTGCGGCTTGGTGCTGAGCACGGAAGGTCAAAAAATGCACGGTCTTAGCTTTATCATGAAAGTGCACAAGCTCGCAACGCTTGCAGCGCGGGATGCTGAGAGCAGGCTGAGCTACGTTACAGTTACCGCGGCGGTGAAGCGTGCTAGCGCGGCGAACGACGGCGGGGTGCGTAACCCCCTAGTCGTCGATAAGCCTGAAGTATTTCTCTTCGAAGTCGCAGCGGTTGGTGCTTTGGAACCTATCAACGTTGTAAATATGGTGTACTCATGAAACTTCCTTATTGTGAATCCTATTGTGAATCCACCGTAAAATAACGATATGAATAACTTTGGCGACGCATTAATCGCCGAGCTACTAATAGATGAGCGGTGAGTCAATGCACCGGCGGCAGCTGGCTGGCTTGAGCTGTCTTACCAGCAATTTGCCGCTTGTCAGAGATCCTCAAGAGTGATTCAATCCTGATATTCGGCTCAGTATTCCACATGCCAATAAATTTAGCACGCTTTATTTCGGACGTCGGCGCTAGCGAGCCGCCGTGTCGTTCGCGTACGGTCTGCGGGAGGAGGGGCCAACACAGCGGTGTTTACGGTGGTCGATGAGGTGCTGCCATCGTGCGGGGCTTGACCGCGCTTTTGACGCCTTGTCGGACGGACGGCACTCCGGAAACTACGTTATAAATAAAATATTTGTAAATGCTGCTTCGTTCCGCAGATCACCGCGTCGCTTCGGTTGTACTTTATGGGCATTGGCGGCCGTAACCGAGAGCTGCGGCGAGCTGTTTAAGCACAGCTAACCGCGATTGGCGGTTCACCGTGGTTAAGTTCGGTAACCTCGGTTAAGCGTACCGTGGTTAAGCCGGCCGTGTAAAAAGGGTATTCGATAATCTGGTCAGTAGTTGTCACGAGATTGTCCGAACTAGTTAGAATTCATCACAGATCACCTATAATGACCTCTGCGACCAAATAAAGAAGTTCGGAGATAGTTCTAAGCACGGTGTAATGAAGAAACGCAGAAAGGAGTGCAACTGGTTGACCGAGAACACAATGCGTGCCGTTTTATACAGGGACATGTTTTGAAAACTTTGTAAGCATGCCTCGAAAAATAAAAGCCTTCGTCTCGAGTACGAAGCCGCAAGGAATCGAGTAGACGATTTGATAAGATCAACGAAGCGCCTGAATTTTTTTCTTACAATTTCGCCAGTCGTCGAGGAATGCCGCTAAAATATGGTCACTGATAAACCACCTTCGTGGCAAAAACGCTGGAAACATTTGCCGCTTTACATTTTTTCTGGCGGTTCGGTCAAGGTCGCGCTCAACCATTTTTTTTTTTTTTGCGCGGGCTTCTCAGAGCGCATGTTCATGTCAGGCTATTCAATGCACGTTTAAAGATTCACATTCAGCCTCTACTTTTCTCCCGAGAATTTCAGAAAATGAACTCTACAATATAATTTTCAGCTTAAAGCGGAATAAGCCTGCTACAAAGGTACTTTGTGGCTTTATTCTGTATTTTGCTGTTTACATTAAAAGGCTTTCTTGATACCGCGTGTATCCCAAAAGAGCTAAAAACTGCGGTCGTTAAACAACTTTTCAAGGGAGGACAAAAAGACAATATGAAGAATTATCCACCCATTTCTATTCTTCGTATACTTTCTCATATAACTGAAAAGTTCCTTTTGAAATCAATGTCTTCGTTTGTTGAAAAATTTTCTATTTTGTCTACTCGCCCCTTTGGCTGCGTTTCCGGTGGTGGTACGGTTGCCCTTCTTGCAGTGTTCTCAGCTTTTGATCAAATTTTGTTTGGCCTTGCTTTGTTTATAGACATATCTAAAGCTTTTGATAAAGTTCATTTCGGCCTTTTATTACAGAAACTATTCCAGCGGTTTTAGGGGTCCTTTTTTCGATGTTTTCAAAACCTACCTTGCCTAACGATCACAAGTGGTTGTCTTAGACCAGATTACAAATGCAAGTGGTAAACTTTCCGTGTAAGCCGGAGTTCCTCAAGGGTCCCTTCTATGACGTCTGCTTTTTAATATATTTATTAATGATTTCGCACAGGTCATTTCAAAATATTTAGTATTTCAGTACGCTAATGACACTGTTTTGTTCTCAAAACATTTTTCATACAAAGTGGTCATCTCTAATCTAGAGAATAATGTACATTAAGCAATGACTTGGTTTGCTGATAACTGCCTAGATGTTAACGTTTTAAAAATGCAGCTTGTTTGTTTCAGATCCCTACTTAAATTAACAGTAATAGATGCACCAATTTTTCTCAATGGTCACAATTGCCATCCCGGTCGATGCACGCCCTGCATGAACTCGGTGAAATATTTGGAAGTATCCTTCGACAGTGATTTGTCGACGAACACTCATTTATCGCACATATGCAACAAGCTTAGAAGCGGTGCGTGATAATTCTTTCATATTAAATTCATCGTTCCATTTTATATAAAAAAAAAACTATAGCGCGTGCTCTTGTGTACAGCAATCTTCGATATGGGATTACTGCGTTTGCTTCTTGCCCCACGCGATGGAAAAATCGTGTCGATTCTTCGTTAAAGAATATATTAAGAAATATAGCCTACAACACTCCGTTTGCTACAAATTGCAACGTCTTCTCACCACTTGGCCTTCCGTGCTTTTGGACTCTGTGCAAACTGTGGTGCTACGGCATTTTCGGTTTAGCAATTTTAAAATATGCTACACCGCCCCCTGAAACCGTAGTAGTGTCCGTTTTGCAGTTCCGCGCTGTTCAACGAGATATGGAGAAGCTAGACGTAGTTTTATGTGCCGAAAATTTTTATTGATTTGCCGGTTGAGATATTCTCGGCTACATCCAAAACTGTAATAAAAAAAAAATATTTGGCTCTGTGTAACGCGAAAAATGTGTCTGTAACATGTACACTTCAGTTGATCGATGTTCATTTTTATTCTGTGAATTACCCTTTGTGCTTTAATTCTACCAAACTGTTCCATGACCTTTCTTTATGTTGATATTGGCTATTGCACGATCGTTCGCTGACTTTGCCGGGCCTTTTCCTCAAGCCATTGGTGGCTTTGACAGGCCGCTTGGGAACTTTTTATTCTTTTTGTGCAATATGAAACATTAATATTATTATTATTATTAGCGCAGGCTCCCGAGCCAGTCGTAGTGAGGACGACATTGATGTAAGCACTGTTCTTGCGTCAATCAACGAGAAACCTGAGGGCCTACCGGCTCTAGTACAATAAGTAAACAGCATGTACAGGCAATGCAGTTTCTCTAGCAGAAATTTGATGACTTTCAAGAAAAGATTGCTAATCAAGACGCTTAAATTAAAGGGCTAAGAAAAAGATCTACGGAACTGGAGGAAAGAGAAACAGTGAGCCGTAGAATCTGAACTTCAACGCCAGGTGAATGACCTTCAATTCCGAAGTAGGAGACTAAACCTCGAAGTCCACGGACTCCCTATCGTAGTGGGCGAAAAACTGATATGCTCTCTAAATGAAGTCGCTGATATGCTCCAAATACCTGAGCTTGAAGAGGCTTATGTTGCAGCCGTGCATCGACTGCCCGCTAGGCAAGATAACGTGCCAGGAATTCTTGTCCGTTTCTCAAAGCAGGAAACCAGAGACACGTGGCTTAAGAAAAAAAACGCCCTGAGGGATTACACCCCTCGAATTTTCTCTCAAAAAAACTTGACTCGGCATAACACAGAGCTTCTACGGTCGGCAAAGTAAGCTGCAAAACAGAAAGGTATAAGTTTGCCTAGTACGTGAATGTTAAGGTCCCTGTTCGAAAGACCGACGGAGCTACTGCAATTCACATCAGGGAGAAGGGAGAGCTTGACGACCTTTAAAGGGTAGTTTCTTTTTTCAACAAAGAAAGTATGCATAGTGAAATGGAGTTTTATTTGCCTAATAATGTAGACAAATTTTTTACAGCATTTCCTGCAGTTCCCATAAAATGTATCCACGTGAATACGCGTCGGGTCAGATATAAGGTGTCATCCCTGGAGGAGTTATTTACTGGATTCTCTTTTCAGTTTTCGGTTATCATGCTAACCGAGACATGGAGAACTAATGAATGTGATGTTTTTAGGTTGCCTGATTACAATACCTACTATTTAAACAGATCGCCCTCTCAAGGGGGCGGAGTATCACTGCTGATTACAAATGATGTAGAATGTCAATCATCCATTCTTATACAGTTCTTTCACCAGACTATGAACTGTTAACCCTGTGTACTGCTAGACATGTATTTTCTGTGTTATCGACCACCGAATGGTGATATGTATGCGTTTCCGCAGTTTTATGATCCGTTTCTGGCATATGTCATTCAAAACCACAACTCTAAACCACTGATAGCGAGTGGGGATTTCAACGTCGACATAAGTATGGACAGTCCGTCATCAAATGCTTTTTTTTTAATATGGTTATATTATCGAATGGTTTTTCCAATTTAATTGATACACCAAACAGGATTACACATGAAGGCTAGTCTACCCTAGATTTATTTATTACTAATTCCTTTCAGTCGAACGCTAAATCTGGAGTTTTATCTTGTTCTATCAGCAATGATTTGCCGGTGTTCTTGTGTTTGGAAACAAGCAGGTCAATAAGGAAACAATTCCCACCATTAATGTACCAACTAATAACAGACATAACACTGAATTCCTTTCGTGACGCCTTGTTGTCAGCAGAATGGCACATGATCACTGATCTTACAGATGCCAGTGGAGCGTACACTAAGTTTGTGGATATACTGACACAGTTATACCACAAAAGTTTCCCATTAACAATAATGGCTTACACCTGAATTACGAAACGAAATGAAAACGTAGGACAAGCTCTATCAGCATTTTCTTCACACGCGATCAGCAGAGTATCTTGTCAAATTTAAAAAGCATCGTATTCGATGCTTTCGTAATCATAATCGAAGCATCGGCCGGCAGAAAATTAGGTGGACGGATGAGATTAAGAAGTTCACAGGGGTCAGGTGGATGCAGCTAGCACAGAACCGGGTTAATTGGAGAAATACGGGAGAGGCCTTCGCCCTGCAGTGGTTATAGTCAGGCTGATGATCATGATGATGATGATGAATCCGCTAACAAAAAATGCGAAATGCACAAACAGCAGATTACTCATCTTTTCTGGACATTGGGTGCAGTCAAGACAGTCTGTTATGGTCGAGGTTGAAAACTCTCCTTAACCGTGGTCACTCGCATAAGCCTTTATTGAAATTACAAATAATAGAAAATAATTATCCAGTGCTGAACTAGCTGATGCTTTTACACTTTTTTCACAAGTATCACTACTGCTTGTTCTACGTCATCCCATGCCACCAAATATTTTTCCATTCAGATCAACCACACAATATACCTTCAGCCCCTAACACTGGATGAAATCGTGTCATTTATACAAAGCCATAAACAATAGTAGCAGTTGTGACATCGATGGTTTGCAAGCACGCCCAATCAAGTATGTAGTTAATAGGCCCCATACTCACCTATACTTTAACATGTGTTTGAAATCGGGAATTTTTCCAGCTAAAATGCAGTGTGCAAAAGTTACGGTTCTATACAAAAATGGAGATAGTAGTGAGCCAGAAAATTACAAGCTCGTAGCTATCTTGCCGATCTTTTCAAAGCTGTTTGAAAAGCCTTGCATTCGAGGATGGCAAATTTCATTGAAAAACATAATGTCTTAACACCACACCAGTTCTGTTTCCACGGAAACAAATCAGCTGAGTTAGCGCTGCTAGAGCAGAAATAATATATTTTAACGGCGTTTGTAAACAAAACTTTAGCTGGTGGCATTTTTGTGGACCTTTCTAAGGCCTTCGATATAGTGGACCATAGCATTTTGCTGGAAAAATTAGGTTATTACGGCATACGAGGACAGGCACTAGCTCTTATGAAATCTTATGTCCCTAATAGAACTCAAGCTGTGAAAATAGGTGCCTTTACATCGAATGCTAAAACTCCATTGCGGAGTGCCGCAGGGAAGCTTTTAGGGGCTCTACTTTTTACGCTATATCTAAATGATATCGTCAATATTAACTCCAAAGCGAAATTTATCATCTATGCAGAAGACACTAGTATGTTTTTTGTCGGCAATGATATTGATCTCCTCGTTGGACAATATAACAGTGCAATGAAATCCTTAGAGGAATGGTCGTGAGTGAATGCAATGAAGATAAATGAAAGCAAAACAAAAGCGAATATATTCATGCCGAAAAACAAGCTCGTACCTCCGCATCAAGATATTATAATAAACTAACGATGCATCGATTTAGTCGAGAATTGCAAATGCCTTGGTGTCACCTTTTCCGCTACTCTGTCCTAGGATAATCATGTCAGGCATGTTCTCAGCAAAATAAGTCAAATAAATGGTGTAATCGGTCGTTCAAAATATATCTCCCACACGCATCAAACTTTTGCTTTATAATTCCCTCTTTCAATCACACTTGAACTATTATCAGTTAGTATGGGGAAACACAACATCCACTAATATAAAACACATCCACCTGTTACAGAAAAAGTATCTCCGACACACATAATGCTTCTTATACTGCTTTGACATCAACTTTCTTTAAGAACTCTGGTGTAATTCCCGCTTACAACCTTTATAAATATCGCTTAAATCACATGTATAAACAGGAAACCCATAGGTTTGTGAACAATCTACGTAACCTATCCCAATTACAGGACAGAACTCAAAGTTACATCAAGAGACATTTCGAAGACTGGTCAGTACCGACATCGCCTTCAAATTACGGGCAGCAATGCCTTAAATACACAATACCAACACTTTTAAATATTTATAACTCGGTCCATTTTGATCTTTTCACGACATCCTACAAAGACCTCCGGGAGATGTATTTGATTTTTATGTAGTATTGTCTAGCCATGCTGGTGTTTTCTTTTGCATTTGTAACAACGAGTTCCTATGATGTTTTTGTTTAAATTTTTCCTAATGGGTGCTAGGTTAACATAACATTAAAAATGTATGTGTATGCTTGTTTTAATTAAGAGTATGTGCACATATGTGATGCTGCCATGCTGCCAAAATAAGGGATTGTAGACCCGTCAAGCTGTACATGGACAGCTTTTTTTCTAAAATCCCCCCATCTATATTTGATGGAAAAAAAAAAGGTTTCATTTCATTTCGTTTCGCGTTGGTCACATTTCCCGTCACTGCCGTAGCCGCTGGTACACGCCATCTCGTCATTCCACCTACGTCGACTGCCCCGGAGACTATGCCCCTCGCCATTCCTCATCTCGCCCCGGCCAGACCCGTGTTGATCCCGGTTCCACTGTCCGGGCTGCCAACCGTTCATCACCCTCGCAAACACGACTTTCGCGTTCTCCTCTCCCGTGCTGCAGTTCGTCGCCGTCCTATTCTGTCCACTTACCGGAAAACTAGCCAATGCAGCTCCCGGAGGTGACGCTGCGTTTAGGACCCGGGTCGAAAAACCTGTGCTGACCCCTGCCCTACAAAATAACCGTATTGACGTCCTTGTGGATGGTTTTCCCGTTTCTGCTGTCATTGGTACTGGCGGCCAACTGTCCGTTCTAAGCTCCTCAATTCGCCGTCGCCTCAAGAAAGGCCTTGCGCCAGCAGTCTCGTCTACAGTCCGCGTCGCCAATGGTAGCCCTGCTACCGTGGTTGGCATGTGTACGGCGCGAAATACCATTGCTGGCCGTCATGCCCCAGTGTTGTTTACCATCCTACACGAATGCTCCCACGACGTTATTCTTGGCATTGACATTTAACAGCTCATTCTGCTCTTATTGACTGCTCTACCACCCTACTTCGCTTGGACCTTCCACTCTGCTCTGAAGACCCCTCCTGCTCACACCGCCTTCGATAAGCACAGTTTAGCCGCCTTCCTCCTGAAACTGCCGTTTACATCCCTATGTCGCCATTCCTACCCATCCCAGATGGCGGCTATCTCGCGTGTCCCATTACTAATGTCAGCAGCATGTCACCTTTCTTCATCTAATTGTGCATATCTCCCAGACCCACACCACTCTCCTTTTCCTTAACTTCAGCTTGTCAACGCAAGTTCTGCGCGAACGAATTTCACTATGCGCTGTCCCCGATGACCGATTGTGCCATTTCAGCTCTGACTACAGATCATCCAACTGTTGCCCCTTCCACCACTCTATCGCTCCCTGATCCTCTTAACAGCATGATTGCAGCTGATCTCCAACCTGAATTGGGCGCTGAATTGCACAAACTTTTGTTTACCTATAGTGACCGTAGGTACCCGTCCATTGGGTAAAATTACAGTTGTCAGCCACCGCACTGACACCGGTGACACCAGTCCTATTCACAGGCGGCCCTATTGTGTTTCGCTTGCCGAACGACGCATCAATGAAACAGAGGTGGAAAAGGTGTTAGCGAACGACGTAATCGAGCCTTCCAGTAGCCCCTGGGCATTCCCTGTCGCGTTGGTCAAGTACAAGGATAACAGTTGGAGATTCTGCGTTGACTACCCTCATTTGAACAAGATAATAAAAAAAGATGTCTATCCTCTTCTGCGCATCAACAACGCGCTTGATAGTTTGCACAGAGCCAGCTTCGTTCCGGCTGTTGGCAGATCTTTGTCGACGAGAGAAACCGTGAAAAAACAGCGTTCATCACCCATGACGGCCTCTATCAATATAAAGTCATGCCAGCAGCCTTCGAACGCATGATGAACTCTGCTCAGAGCCTTCAAGTGGACTACTTATTTGAGTTATCTTGATGACGTAATTGGTTTCTCCTCTACATTTGACAGCCATCTCCTTCGCTTTTCTACAATCCTTTCCCTTTTTTCGTCGCGCCGGACTTCAACTAAACTCTAAAAGGTGCAGTTACGTGTCATCGAGAAATCCGTCCTTGGTGACTTGGTTAACGCTTCCGGCGTTAAGCCCGACCTTGACAAGATTCAAGCCATCAGAGATTTATACACTATGGCACAATATACAGTAGGCTGTTTGTGGCTCAATTTGAGATAATGGGGAGGGGGGGGGGCTCACAGACCCTACTGCATATTGCTGCGAAACCTTCAAAACTGTATTTGTTGTTTTTAGCAGCCGCCGGCATGCGGTCTTCTCACTCTGATTCTAGCACGCGTATAAAGTATGCATTCTTTGTTTGTGTCGCGAGACGCACCTTTATCAGTTCCTTTGTCGCGCAAGATGCACCGAGATCTGTCTTGAAGATTCCGGCCACTCGCGTATGTTTCTACAATGTTCCAGCTTGTACTAGTGACATTTTGCGACGTGATGTGTGCGACAGCAATTCTTTCTTCGACAAGCACGTTTGTTGCTATCGCCGCCGTCGAGTTGCTTAGTTCTTTTGCGGGCGCAAGTCAGGCCAATAAAGAGTTTATTCAGTGCAATCACCGACTCTTCATTTGTGTCATCAACCTTGTCACCACCACGTGACAATATGTGCCATAGTGAATAAATTTTTAATTTTACATTCCCCCTGCGTTCTCCTTATCGCTCACCTCCGATTTGCTCTACCGCTTTCTCACTGTCTATTTGCGCACTCCAGTTCAGGCGCTTCAGATATCAGTTTGCAGATACAGGGGCTGGCATACATCTTTTTTCTCCTATTGGATATGCCTTGAAAAAATCAAAAAGCACTTCAGAATCTACATTGGAGTAATGCGAAAGCACGGATGCTGCTGTTGGTTGCTTGTGGCTGCTTCTAGTTAGCATAATTCACTTGTTTGCCCATTTTATTCTTCGGTACTTAGATTGCGCGCCAATGCCATCGTATGGCCTTTTTGGCTCTACTTACTGTTGCGTGATGCACACCCTCTACCTCACATTAGTTCATTTCTTGTTTACCCTTTTGTCTTGGGTACTTTCAAATTGCGCGCAAATCCCTTTTTATGCCCTTTTTTCGGCTCTACTTTAGGTTGCGTGACGTCCCATCCTTGACTTCATATCCACTACGGCCACCGTTTCTGTCTCTTCACTTTCACTCCCACCTTCCTCCCTTCCCTTACGGTGTGGTTCAGGTGTCCACAGAACAAGTGGGGCAGATGATGAGCTTTCCCTTTCCTGTGAACCGGTTATTCTAATTATTTACCTAATTAACTTATTGGCCTAATTATTTTTTTCCGCAGCAACACTATGTCAGCCTCTATCGATGGACACCATTCATTCATCTCTATCCCGTTACAATTACCCGATGCCTCTGCTGACGGACACGATTTTGCGGACGCGGTCTGCGGACAGAAATCTGTGAACATAGCGAACTAACGCTTTCGCGTTAATAACCACATACGTACCTAAAAATTGCAACGGCCCCGCCGAAGTGGTGCAGTGGTAATACGCCCGACTACTGCGCCGGAGTTCCCGGGTTTCATCCCGACCGCCAGCGGCTAAGTTTCGGTGGAGGCGGAACGAAGTGGCGCTCGTTGGCTATAGGGTGTCACTGCACTTTAAAGGTATACTGAACAATTATCCCAGAATATTGAAAAAACGCCACAATTGCGCTCTTAAGACATGATAGACACATATTTTGGGTACATTTTCAGCGGAAGGCTTTATTGTTGACGTTTTCTGAGCAGCTGTCGGGTCAGAGGAAGCGCGCTCCCGACTGTGAGCCGGCGAATGTGACGTCACGTCTACCCTCAGCAACGTCATGGCTCCGCCAGGCTCCGCGGCCCCGTCGCCGCCCTCCCGCACCTGAGTTGATTGACCGGCTACGCACAGTGTCGGTTATTAATAATATTAATAATAATAATTGGTTCACAGTTAGGGAAAGGCGCAGTATCTGTCACACTTGTTTCTGTGGACACCCGAACCGCGCCGTAAGGTAAGGGAGGAAGGTTGCAGTGAAAGTGGAAAGGAAGTGGAGCCGTAGTGGATGGCTTCGGAGTAGTTTCGACCGCCTTGGGATCTTAACCGTGCGCTGACATCGCACAGCACACGGGCGCCTCTTCGTTTCACCTCCATCGAAACGCAGCCGCTGCGGCCGGGATCGAACCAGGGTACTCCGGCACAATAGTCAGACGTCTTACCACTGCACCACCCCGGCGGGGCCAGCGTCGGTTCCACCGCACCGCGCCCTGCACAATGCTGCAGACGAGGGACGTCGAGGAGGACGCTCACTGAAAGCGCGTATTTCGGGCAATTATTTGCGCGCTGGGAGGGAAGGATGAGTTGTGTGCAGCGTGGTTTAAAGCTGCGCGCTGAGTGCGCTGTCCCGTATATAAACGAGTACCTTTAGTGCGCATTGCACTTTATTAAAGAAGTCCGTCCGCGCGCATAGTGGTGCCACCTACGGAGCAAGAGAAAAATGGGCGCGTGCGATTGCTCGCGAGGGGAGCGGGGGCTAGGTAGGCATGAGGAAGGCAGGTGAAAGTGACATGATATCCGGTTTTTGAGAGCTTTCGCAGCAGGCCGCTAGGTGCGGCGATTTCAGAAACGTTAAATGAATTACTTACTTTCGCTCGTTCCTGTCCATAAATTGTGTTGTTTTGGTCACTTTCAATGCAATAGCTGTCATCTGCGCTATAAATTTCGGCGGCAATTTTTTTTGTTCAGTATCCCTTTAAATATCTCCAGGCAGTTGAAACAGTCCTCCACTACGGCACCCCTTTCTCTCAGCTTTTGCTCCCACCTTCCCTTCTTCCTTCCACCTTCCCTTCCCTTCGTCCACATAACAAGTGTGACAGATACTCCACCTTGCCTTTCATTACTAAACGGAGTGCCAGCCCCGGGTTGTGCGATTTGCCGCCGGGCAGTGCGCGCGTCCGCGAGCGAACACACGTTAGCCTGTGTGAGTATATCGAACAGGCGGGCTTGATGACCCGCCTATTTCACCTTGCCAGATAGTGCGCGCTGTGACTGAACGCTCCGCGTGTGCTACTTCGAACAATAACGGCCGATCACCCACGACAGCCGTCAGTGTCTTGTACAGTGTGCCAGTGAGTGCGTTGTGAACAGTTGCCTGGACGCAGAGCTATTGCGGAGGCCCGCCCGATGTGCCGAGTGCTCAGTGACCTACGACATTTGCGGGTGGGCCTCAAGCAAACTACTGTATACTGTACCATTGTGTATATATTTCTTTTATTTTTACCTACCCTTTTATTTCTCCCTATCGCTCACCTCTTCGATTTCCTCTATCTTTTCCTCGCTATCCCCATATTTGCGCCGCCCCAGTTCAGGTGCTTCAGATACAATATAGCAGATACCGGGGCTGGCAAACATCTTTTCTTTCCTTTTGTATACACAATAAATACCCACTACCACCACCACCGCCTTTATTGAAAAGAACGATTCTGCTTAGCGTAGTATTGCTCTCGCAATAATAGGAAGGCTCTTGGCCATGGAAAGGATAACAGGGAGTAGGCAGAATCTTCATTGCTTGCACAGGTCGTTACTAAAATTACATTGCTCTCTTGTTGTTGTGGCTGTAGGAAGAAGGAAACCAAAATGCATGGGCCTGCTACTGGCTCTGTAGCTGAGCCACCTCCGCTGCCTCGGGCAGACAGAAGAAAAAATAAAGAAATAAAAGGAAAAAGGAGAGAAAGACACGCGCCGCAACAACAGCCGTCGTCCACCACCGAAGCGGTGGCGGCTGCAATGACGGCCTACAACAGATAAAAATTCGGTGGCAGGCTAGCCCCCACCGCAAGCGGCGGTGACCTACCTGCCTCAGCCCCATCAGGGGAGATCTTTTACATTGCTATGATGAGGTCACTAAAGGAGCCATACTTGGCAACTAACTTTTTTTGTTAGCTCTAATTCCTAGAAGGGAACGGTACTTCAGGCGGTAGGGTTCGATATCGGAGCATCCAGTCGAAAAAGCAGGGCAATCCCAGAGTAGGTGCGATTACTGCGAACGGTAAAGGCACAGAGGTGGACAAATTATTGCGTAGGCTTCCACTACGGGACCTGTTTGTCTTCGCTTCCACTCCAACCTTCCTTCTCCCAGGTGTGGCAGATACTGCGCTTTACCTTTCTTATAAACCAGTGGGCAATATACAAGAAAAAGTATGAAAACGTGTTCTTGACGTGGTTAGGTGTAGGTACCTAAATATGCTTGGCGTCCGCTCAAAAGTATACCGCTTCTTCCTTTCATCGTAACAAAATTTTAATAAAGATTATGAAAATAACCGGAGACTGAACATCTGTTCTAAAAAAACGTAGAGGGCCTCTTAGATGTCTTCTAAGTGGAGAATGGCGAAAATCTAACCTTCCTTTCCTATTATTTTCCTCTCATCATTTCATTTTATCGGTGTGTACTGCAGTGCTACCTATAATTATTGTCGGTTTACATGAAATTAAGGGCTCAGTATCTGTCCCACTTTCAATAAACAACTATCAATTATTCCATCCGGTGGTGTTACCAGTCTCCTGCTCAACCTGTAATTTTGAAGAATCTTCATATTTTCTGGACGCTCGTCCATGTTCTGGCAGTCGGGAAGCTCCACAGTTACCCGGAAGTAGAGGGCTCGAGCTAACTCGTGAGCCGCTTCGTTGCCAGGAACAGACGTGTGTGCAGGGGTCCAAACTGGGTGAATTTTCCTGTTTAGTCGTCTACTGGCCAGAATCCTTGCCGCTTCCGGCGAGACCCTACCGTTTCCAAAATTCCAAATAGACGTATTGCTATCGCTGATTATGAAATTGGCTTGCGTTCTCACGCAAGCGAGCGCTTTTGCAACTTCTTCAGCCGTTTCGGCATTGCGGCTTCTAATGGTGGCGGCTGATACCGGGGCACCTCGGCCGTCGACCACCGAGGCGACCGCCGCCCCTGTTTTGCCACTTGCCGCACCCACGTACGCAACCGACTTCCTGTCCATCGAATCGAAGCGTCTGATTAGTGCTTCTGCTCCCTTCTCCCTCCTCTCTGTGTTGAATATGGGATGCATGCTACGAGGGAGGGGGGAATGACAAGATTTTCTCGGCAGTCCTGTGGGATACTTGATTTTTCTCATAGTCCGCTATCTGTCTGCAGGCCTACCATTTCGAGTATAGTTCTGCCCGTGGTCGTTCGACTTAATCTTTCCATCTGCGAAACTCTAACAGCTTCCGCTGTTTTGTCCCAGCTATTGTGCACTCCCATAGCATGAATGGCCTGGTGACGTCATGACCAGTCGGGATAGTACATAGCGCGCCCCTTGTCGAACACAACAAACATTCCATTGAACGCATCAAGAGAGATAGAGAATAAACTTTTATTTGTACAAAGTAATTACGCGTCCGGAAGTCCGCGTCCAGGTCCGGGAAACCATTGGCGAATACGGTCCTGTAGGCCTGACCGATAAGCTGGCGCTGAATGAGAAGCGCTGTGTCAGCCAGCTTCGCCTCCCCCTGCTCATGGCTGTGGATCCCTGCACACGAAGACATAGAGGGCAATGAGGTGGCTGACAGGATAGTCCCGTGGCCGCCCACCTCCGAACCTTCATCTCCGGTAACATACACCGAAATAATAAACTACCATCGAATTTATCGCAGAACATACGCAGATCCCCACAAGACCTCACTCGTCAGGAAGCCACTATATGGCGAAACATGCAAGCCCGCACACTACCACACCCAACCCGACACAACAAGATTCGGCCCACGCAATGCCCCACAAATGCATGTCTGGCATGTGGAGTATAAAGGGGTTCTACTTTATATATTGAAGGCCTATCGCCACACATTCTTCTTTTAGGGCACTTTGCGACAGGTTTCGGGGCCTGCAAGGGCATGCAGCATCTTATGACGTAGGGATGATAAACATATATGCAAAATAATATCCATTCCAGATACAAAAGAAAGATATTTGGAAGGAAAAACCTGCTTCCGGCAAACCGATAACTTCAGGTGGATGCTTAGTGTGCATATAGAATTACAGTTCCTGAAAATATTGCTGTTCATGCTCCAAATTTTTCAATCTTTAAAACATTCTTAAACATTCCTGCAATAGACAATACGGATTACTAAGCATGCAAAACTGGATGATATTAAAGAACACAGTCCGACATTCTCCACTTGGTTTGGAACTTGCCCGAACAACTTAAATCATAGGGTTTACTTCAACGCATCAAAGTTCATCGGCGTTCTATGATTCGTTTTCAGGAAATGAAAGGCGCAGTACCTTTCACTCGCGGAACCCCATTATCTTGACGGTAGACAAGGGGAATTATGATAGACGTTTCACGATGCGTGGCGTGGCGCATTTGGTAAACACTCGGCTGGCTATCCAAGCGATAGAGGTTCGATTCTCGGTGGAGCCAAGGTTTATTTACTTTTTTTTAACTATCTCCCTCGAAAGCTTCACGCCTTCCGCCGACGGCCTCTGCCGAGAACTTAGGCTGACAATGAGGAGGAATTAAAAGCTTTCGCCTTAAAGTAATTGTTTTCCTTCATTATAATCGGTGGCGGTGCCGCTGCCGACGACAGCACTGTGATTTCATGGCTGGCACGTGGTTTGTCTCCAGCTTATTGTCACAACACGCGCACACAACGAAGATACACATCACATTGGCTGCCAGTATAACGGAGGGGAATAGTACAAGCCTTCGCTTTTAAAATTCTTCCGAACGTACCGGGAATCGAAACTCCGGCCCTCCAGATTGCGAGACAAACACAAAACCTATACACCACAGAGCTTGCTATATTCGAGTAAAGGTGCGTGTTATATATGCTTTGTCGTACGACTGTATGCATACGAACAGCTGTGTAATTTGAAAGGAGCTACTATGGCACTAGTAATTAAGCGAGTAAGACGTACATTTCCGCTAGTTGTACGCTTTACCGGCAAGCAAGTTTAACGCCGTAGTGCGGCGCCCACAGGAAACCCGCGATAGTTCAACTCCATGACTGCCGCAAGAAATGTGTGGTGTTTCGACCCGGTTCTTGAACTGCGATGGATACGCCGTGTCTCTTAGTGCGGGACATTCGTATTTGGCGTCGCCATCTTCTACAAATGCATCTTCTTGGTGCATCTGCCTGCTCGGCAGCATTCTATTGGGCGGATGATGCATTACATTTGGTACTCGGCGATGGGGCCGCCCATGTAAGCTTGAAACAGAAGGCGCAGACCAAGGCTAGATGTGCAGAGGCGATGAGGGTTAGGCGGCGTGAAAATGCCTAGATGTGACACGAGGCGGAGGCAATGCGACAGAGGCGGACCGGTGATGTGCATTGTCACAAAAAGCGCGCTCTGCTGAATGCGCTATGGGGCACATCAAGTTGGAACAAGCGTCATTCTAGCTGAGCGAGGATGACGTAGCCTGGCAGAGAATAATAGCTAAAATGAAAATGTGAAAAATAAAAGAATATCGAGTGAAAAACAACACGTCTCTTTCTTTGTGAGTGTGTGTGTGTGCAAAACGCTATCACGTCATACCCTTAAAGGTGGAGCTCAAGTGCGCATCGAATTTCTTTTCAGCTCATGGCGGAAATATTGAAAGGACGTGTTCAGAGAGACTATGGCGTCGTAGTTGGAATGAGCCCCATAAAAGCGGCCTCTTTCGGAGAGTACGTGGCAGAAAGTATATACAGGTAGGTAAAGCTTTAACGGTAGGTAAAGTAGAAGGCGCTACCATAATGCCTAAAGGATGGCAACGCCTGATTGCAATCATTGCTTCCTATTTAAATGTTTCTTTTATAGCGCCTGAACCATTTCTAATGATCAATGAATAGCGAGAAATATAAGCATTCTCAGAGAGAGGCGTAAATATGTGTGACAGATGGAGATTACAAACTGCTCTCAATAATCATCAAAGGAAAAGAAAGTAAATTACGTCAATTCACAAGCTGCCACAAGCTATCAAACAAACTAATCGTAAACGAATAGAACCATGACAGAGTTAACTTTGAATCAAAATTAGCTGCAATAAGCAGGATCGATCCCCAACTGTTTAAACCCAAAAACTGCAGTGATGTAAACACAGTTTGCATTTTTTTCAAATGCCGTCTGAGTTTCCAGTACACCGTCATTCCCCTCACTCATACGTAGGGTCGCGAAAGTCCTTTGGGACAACTCGACGAGAGTGGAAAGAGACCCCTTCAAAAATAGTTTTTTGGCCTCGTGTAGATGTTAAAGGCATCAGAAATATTTAGGGGAGCATGCCCACAACCAGGAAAAGCATGGTAATTCTGGTGGTTGCCTGCTCCCCTGCAAATATGGGCCTCTGCGTAATAAACTTACTTGTACGTTACCGCCCATGCACGTGTGGGTTTCCTTCTACGTATCTGTCCGTTGCATTGTCTCAAGAATGATTTGACGAGTGGTGCCGGCTTCCTGGCGGCGTGTGCGTACACCTCGTTAGGACTACCAGTGCAGCGGTTCCACCAGAAATCGTAGCGTTGCAACAAGTTAACTCACCTCCAAGATGGGAATATACGAATTAGTCACAGGTGGTAAATTCAAGATTGTCGCAACACTGGGCAAAAAAGACATCACAAATAACAGGATCCGCACCAAGGAGGCGGTCATAAAACGCACTGAAATCATCCCGAAGAGAAGCGAGCGAAGCTTATTTTTCCTAAAGGTTTACTCACCCCCAGACATCACACAACCAAATTCGATACACTGATGAAAAAGTAGCGAGAAAAACCCAGGACACCACCTAGTGACAATGAGGGACTTAAAACCTCGCACAGAGACAAGACCTTCGAATATGTCAAGGCGTTCCTAACGGACAGAACCACCACCATTCGGATTAAAAGCATATGGTCAAAAGCAAGAAAAACACCTATCACACCGATCGAATATCTATTACTGTTTACCACCGCGATAGTAAGCGTAGCGAGAATACTCGGAAATAAACAGCAGAAGAACGCGTAATATGCGTATACGACATAACGTTATGGACGCAGAAGTGGTCTACCGGGAAAATGTATGAACAGTTACAACTCGCTGCGCAAGAACTAGAAGATTTATAGTCAGTTCTAGCTGAATGCAGTGGTCACTGCGGAAATCACAATACATAACACAACGCTCTCGCAGGTACGAACAAGCGGACAGAATCGTGGACGGCGGACACGTGATTCATGGGATGCGCAAAAGGCGAGTACTAGGCCGAATGTTAAAGGAATAAGGCAAGCATGATCACACGGTCAAATATGTTGCCACAGTAAAACGCGAGTTTCCAGAAAAAATAAGTAGGATAAAAACAAAATGAGGGGATCAAGGAACAGTACACCATTTGCATAGTGGCAGCACTCGTCATCCCGCCCCTCACGTACGGTCTCCCATATTATAAAACAGCCAAGGCGGAAAGGAACAAGATCTGCACTAATTAGGAAAGTATACAAACTTGTTTGGGGATTGCCACCATACGCCTCTGGTAATGCACTGCGCCTTCGAAGAACATAACCAATCTCTGCTCGACTCCGAGATCAGAAGTAAACAGGCCAAGACAGGCCGTGCTCTCCTTACAAACACGGAGATCGCTTTATAGAAGATAGCAGTTCACAAACCACAAACACCGCATGGAAAATGGGAGACACTTTCATGGCCAGACCGCTCACGGCATGACGGCAGAAGAAATGCGAGAGCCCGTGAGGAATTCCATAACAGAAAATAATTTGTGATGTACATACATCGATCGACGCAACGAGGCACAAAGTCAGAGAGGCAACCGCAGCCGCGGTGAATGATTCGCAAGGCAAGCCCTTATGCGGAACGAGCTTCCGGAGTACGGAAGCGGGGAAAATATAGCCCTAGCAAACTTAAAGGGAGACCGATGAAAACACAGTTGCGGGATATTTTTGGACTTACAAGCCGCCTGCAAGTCCAAAACAAAAAGGTTACCTCATATCAAACCAGTACTGGGCTGTTGGCCAGTAGAAACTGACCCGGATAGGAAACACACCATAATTTGGGTCCCTGACGTTGGGTGTAGGGTAACACTAGAGTAGAGGCCATCATCCGAGACTTCACTAGCCGGGAGGCGGAGCCGTCTGCAGAAACATTCACAAATCCTGAAACATTCGGACAAGCAATACGTAGGTGAAGGGGACGCGTAGAAAGTACGAACTTGAACGTAACCATTAAGACGAGAGCAAGCCAAAAGACTTAGGCGCGCATCTACCCACCGCCCAGCACCACAATATATGACCCACAAGGTACAAAAGCGAATGTGTCTGGTTCGGAGACACTGCGAAATGTTACCACAATATACTGATTGGGAATGAAGGCTGGCTACAAAATGCCTAAAATAGAAAGCAACAGTCCTAAACAATGGGAGGACCTTATATCCTACACGGAAGTGCACCATGGTGGTGTAGCGAGCCAGAACCGTAGTTGAGGCCAATAGACTCCTGGACCAAGGACTACCTACCACTGTACCACTGCTTCCTCAGCAACTCTTTGCTAATTCTCTACCCCTTACCTCTAATTTTAGTTAATGCAGCCGCCGGAAGTACGCATTAAACACGATTTACTCCAAGAGGAAGCACTAGCGGCAGCCATCCGCTTTTAAACTCCGTGCCATAGGAAAGACACTTAGTTAAAACGGAGCACCGAACCTTGTGAACTCCAAAGTCAGTCAGTTTCAATCTACGATTCTGTGTATAAAAAAGAACGTTTTGCAATTAAAGGCCAAAACGTTTTAACTGACGTGGTGTCCTATAATCATATGTTACCGGAAAGTACGATTTTCTGCGTATCTGTTTTATCAATTTCGCTTTGGCAGTGGCAAGTTTTGTTTTTGGTGGGAGATGCGCTTATCAGCAGACGGCTCAAGCTTCGTGTTACGCCGAGCGAGGGGACGCTGCAACGCTTCTTAGAGGTAGGCCTAACACTCGAATTGCGCCGCTGAACGGAGCCCGCTCAGCTGCAGGGTTTGACTACGGCCTCTCTTGAAACAGTACTGCGAGAGCACCTTAGGGTTTTGTTCAAACGAGTTCGACGTGCGACTGGGAGCTCAAAGACGCGATTGACGCCAAGTTTCGTGTTGCATTGAGTGAAGCGGATAGAGGGTTCGAAATTGCGCTTCGATGGCCAGCTCGGCTAACCATACGATTTCTTTGTGGCCGCTGTTGAAATGGATACGTGAGCGGCGGCACATTCGCATCAGCCTCCACCGGTTTTCAAGTTAGACTGAAAAATGAAAAGTCTAAAATTGAGAGGCGGCATAGTTGGTGACTAGTATTAGAATGCATCTTGAAACCTCGCAAAAAGACAAGGGACGAGGAAGAAACGCACATGTCAAAGCGCGGAAGTTCAACTTAGTTTAAGTTCCGCGCTTTGTTCTTTTGGTTTCTTCCTTGTCCCTTGTCTTTTGCGCTGTTTTAGGTATACTGTTTTAACCAGTCGTTGCTTTTGTCATTTGTATGATTATTAAAAAGGGAAAGCAGCTGTGGAGTATTAGGTAAATCATAATTTGGTTGAAAGAAGGGGGATATCGTGGTAGAAAAACTGGCCACCCTGCACATGCAAAGCCTGATGTCATACACGATACCGGTGTAATGGAAGAACGCCAAAGTTATTTTAATTCATAATCGAAGGGGTGCTAAAGAGTTGAAAAATTACAGATCAATCAGCGTTCTATCTTTTACATATATCGGTTACATTATTAAGCTAATAGCTAACAGAATTAGGAGAATCTTACGCTTCAATTAAATAAAAGATCAAACAGGTTTTCGGAAAGGGTACTCTACTATAAAACATATTCATACCATCTACCAGGTGATAGAAACATGCTCTAAATGTAACCAGCCGTTATACGTAGCATTCAATAATAACGAAAAACCACTTGCTCAATACAAACCTCGGCATTCATAGAGGCATTGCGAAATGAGGTATGTAGACGAGCCTTATGTGAACTTGAAGATATCTATGGTGGCTTCACTGCAACCATAGTTCTACATAAAGTATCGCCATCCACATCATCAGCCAGGTTATACCCCCTGCAGGGCGAATGCCTCTCCCATATTACTCCATTTAACCCGGTCCCGTGCTAGCTGCATCCATTTGACACCCGCGAACTTCTTATCTCATCCGCCCACCTAACTTTCTGCCGCCCCGTGCTACGCTTACCTTTCCTTTGAATCCCGTTAATTACCAAAGTGACCATCGTTATCCTCTCTTCGAACTAAAAGTCCTGCCCATGCCCAATTCCTCTTCTTGATTTCCAATAAAATTCCAGTATTTCTCTGATCCACTGGGCACGTTTCCTATCTCCTAAAGTTATCCCTACCATTTTTCGTTCCATAGTCCTCTGCGTTGTCGTTAACTTAAGTAGAACCCTCTTCGTTAGCTTCCACGTTACAGCCCCATAGGTGAGTACAGGTAAAATGCAACTGTTTTATACTTTCCTCTTAAATGACGACGCGTAAAGCTGCTAGTCAAAATCTGCGACAGTTTCCCAAATGCGCTCCATCCTAATCTTATTCTTGTTATTTCCCTTTCATGGCCAGGATCTGCGGTTGCTGCCTCTCCTAAGTAGACATATTTGCCTACAACGCCCAGTGCTTCGCTACCTAATGTAATCTGCTGTTCCTTAGCGAGGCTATTGAGCATTACCTAAGCCTTCTACGTATTGATTTTCAAGCCTACCTTTCTAATTTTAATTTCTAGTTCTTCAATCATTCTTTGAGGTCACACTCAGAGTTGCTCAGCAAGGCAATATCATCAGCGAATCGCAGATTATCTAAATATTCTCCATCTATCCTTATCCCTAACTGCTCCCATTCCGAGTCTGAACATTTCCTGTGAGCAAGCTGTGAATAGTACTGGGGAGATCGTGTCTTCTTACCTAACACCTTTCATTATAGGAATTTCGTTACTTTCTTTACGAAGAACTATGGTTGCTCTGCCGCCGCTATCTATAAGTATATCTTCCAGCAGTTTTACGCATGGCTCATCTGTGATTTCCCAACGCCTGCATGACCGCGAAGTTTTTAGAGTAAATGCTTTTTGGTAATTACAGAATGCTATGTGTAAGGGCTGGCTAAATTCCGAGCATTTTTCTCTCACCGAGTTGGTGGTATGGATATATCGATATCCATATAGTACCATATCCATATAGTACGGATATAGTACCCTTTCCGAAAACGTGTTTGATATTTGCTTGTATTGCAGTCTAAGATTGTCTTGACTCTACTAGCGATTATCGTACTAAAAACGGATGGTAAACTGACTGGTACCTAATTTTTTATGTCCTTAGCGTCCCCTTTCTTATAAATTGTAGGTAATGTTTGCATTCTTGAATGGCCACTGTTCCGGTACTGTCGATGACACAGGCACTGCGTATACAGGGTGGCCAGTTTCCCTAGAACAATGACCCGCCTCTTCAAAATAATCTACAATTTGCCTGATCCTCTCCAGTTGCTTTCCCCCTTTCCATAGTTTCTAACGCTTTCTTAATCTCCTCATTCGTCACTGCTTTTCCGTAGCTGCCAATCTCATTATTGTCCTGAGAACTTTGGTACTGTAGAGATCAGTATAGAACTCCTCGGCTACTTTGACTATCTTGTCCATATCCTTGATGACGTTGTCCACCCTGTCCTTTAGCACATGCATCTAATTTTTACCTAGCCCTATTTCTTTTTCCCGTTTTAAGGCTTCACCCGTTCTTAACAGCATCCTCAATATTCATTAGCTTTGACATCTCTGCCAATTCTATCTGGTCTGTTGGATAGGAAGCTTTCATACTTTGATGTTCCCTAACCAAATATTACAACACCTTAGACAGCTTACCTTTATCCCCACTAACTATCCTACTGGCTACTTCTACAGCGCTACTAATAATGATATCTCTGAAATTTGGTTTATTTCTTGTAGATTAAAGTCTTCATTCTCGGTTAGAACTGAATATCTATTCTGTAGCGAGATCCTCAACTCTTCTGCCCCACCCCTCATCGCTAACTTGCTGATGCACTTCTTTTTTACTAATCTGTTTTGTTCCATCTTCCGATTTAGACTAATTGGAGACCTTACCTTACTGCGATCACGGCATCGCACTTTCCCGATTACCTCTACATCCTGCATAATAGCGGGGTTGGAGCAGAGTAGAATCAGTTTAATTTTCAGTCTTCCTGTTGGGACTTTTCAATGTTCACTTCCGTTTCTTCTGTTTGCAGAAGAAGGTATTCATGATTCTTAAGTTATTGCGCTCTGCAAGCTCAATGACTCCCCTCTGCTATTTCTAGAACTAATGCTATAGTCACCTATCGCCTTGTCTTCTGCCTGCTTTATTCCTACCTTGGCATTGAAGTCGCTCCTTAGTACAGTATACTGCACCTTTCCTTTTGCATTGCCGAATCTACATCTTCGTAGGAGCTTTCAACCGCCTTGTAATCATGAATACATGTAGATGCGTAGACCTATATAACCTTCAGTTTATACCGCACATTAAGCTTAATTACGGTACCTGCACCCCTTCAATATTACAACAGAATTCAGCTATATTGCCCGCTATATACGTTTTGGCGAGGGAACTTACTCCTAGTTCTCGCCTTTCCAGTAGACCTCGATAAAACAGTACATGGCCGTCCTTCAGTAAAGTATATGGCGTATTCAGCCTCCTAACCTCACTGAGCCTCTATGACATCCCAAAAGCCCTGCCAACTGATGTCAATAGCTAGGGTTCTGGCGTTAAACGTTGCTAGGTTCAATTTCCCATTGCAGCCTTCTTAGTACCCCCTGCGGCGTCAATAGCCCGACCGCCGCCGCTGTCAGTTTCTCCGCAGCAGCTAGTGACTGAGGGCCAGGGTTTTATAAGACTAATCATGGCAGGCGGCGGTCAATTACTGCACCATGGTGGCCAACTCGTACTTTTTTGTGGGAGTGTTTTACCGGAGGTGTTCACCGGCATCAGGTTGCACTCCAAACCTGTTTACGTAGTTTCATCTACACGCTGAGTTTTTTATTATCCGAGGGGGAATTGTGTGGCACCGGGATTCAAACTACGGTTCTCTTTGGATGTTCTACATCTACGCACTCGCTGCATCCACAAACCTAGGTAGCATTCATTATTATAGCGCAAAGACGGCACAGAACAAGAGAAAGGCACAACAGCGCTGCTGTGTCCCCCTCTTGTTCTGTGCCGTCTTTGCGCTGTAATAAGGAAAGTTGTATCTAGGTAGCATGCCTAAATTAGCCTAGGTAACTTAGCTAAATTGGATTCAAATAAACTCAGTATACAAGTTTACAGAAAGTGCTGTAATACTCGTGTAAAGGATGCACTCATTTGATCAAATGTTCTCACGGACGGGTTATATATAAATCAGCCCTATAGCTAAATATTAACGCACTGTGATGCCACTGAAGCTATTTTCAGATAATTAAAAAGCTTTTGGAACGTGGCATTACAATAGTTCCTGCACAAAAGCAGCAAAAATAAACAGAAAGAAATAAAATCCAGCCCGCGAACAAAATGGGTCTATTCCTGCCACGCGGTCTATCCCTGCCACGTGGACTTCTGCACGTTGGGAACAGCGGAGCAGCTGGAGTCGCTAGCAGAGTCAGTTTCTCAGGGCAACGGTGGTGGAAAGCGGGCGCCTGCGTGAGGACACAGGCACCTCCTCAGGAAGTAACAAGATTCCCGTAAAGAAAGGTGCTAGGCAAAGAGACACGATCTCTCCAGTATTATCCACAGCTTTCATAGGGGAAGTATTCAGGTAGCAGGTAGAGATAAGGGTCGATGGAGAATCCCTCGGTATTTTGCGATTCGCAGATCACACTGTATTGCTAAGTAACTCAGGGAATGAACTGCAAGGAATGACTGATGACCTAGACAGGAACAGTAGAAAGGTAGGCTTGAAAATCAATATGCAGAAGATTAAGAAAATGTTCGACAGACTCGGGAAGGAACCGCAGTTCACGATAGGTAGCAAAACATTGAAAGTGGTAGGCGAATTGTCCGCAGATCCAGCCAGATCCAAATAACCGCAGATCCAGACCATCAAAAGGAAATAACTAGGAGAATAAGTTTGGGATGGAGCGCATTTGTCACGTAGTCGCTGATTATGAGTTGTAGTTTACCTGTATCGCTCAAGAGGAAATTACACAACAGTTGCATCTTACTTGTACTCAACTATGGTGCTGAAACGTGGTGGCTAACTTAAAGGGTTGTACTTAATTTGAGGAAAACGCTAGAGGCTATGGAAAGAATAATGATATGTGCAACTTTAAGAAATAGAAAGCGCCCAGAGTGGTTTCAATAAATAACTCGAGGTGATGATATTCTATCAGAAATCAAGAAGGAGAAATCGGCATTTACAGACATTTAGTGCGTAAAGAGGACAACCGATGATTGCCTAGGGTAACAAATTGAATTCCAAGGGAAAGAAAGTGTAGCAGGGGGCTGGAGAAAGTTAATAGGGTGGATGAGGGGAAAATGCTTGCAGGCCTCAAGTGGATGCAGCTAGCACAGCACTGGCTTAAGTGGAGGAGTATAGGAGACGTCTTCGCCCTGCAGTGGGTATAGTCCGGCTTGCGATGATAATACGCCTGCGTTGGAACGACGCATCGTTAGTCCATTGTCAGTGAGGTACCTGAGGTAAAATTCGCGATTCCAGCTCGCACGCTCTGTGCGTTTTTCTCATGTGTCTGCTCCAATTATTGCTGTTGCAAGTGAAGGCAGCATTTCGGCATTTTTATTCAATTAAGCAGTCATAGGAGAAATTCTAATTTTTGTTTCCGTGCATATATGTAGAATCTTCAGCCATCGCAATCTTCTTGCCTAATCGCCTAACCGGGTGCGCTCACTTGCTAGAACTTATTTTGACTGATCCTTTTTTTAATGCGACAGCATTACTTCGCTATGTTCACAGATTTCTGTCCGCAGACCGTGTCCGCAGAACGCGTCCGCAAATCGTGAGTAATTGATAAGTGGTAGAGGTTAATGAGTGGAGTCAATCGATAGTGAGTGACGTAATATTATGCCCCAAAAATATTTAGGCCAATAAGTAATTAGGTAAATAATTAGAATAACTGGTTCACAAAAAAGGAAGGCGCAGTATCTGACACACTTGTTCTGCGGCCACCTGAACCGCGCCGTAAAGGAAGGAAGGAAGGTGGGAGCGAAAGTCGAAAGAGAGAAAGAGATGCCGTATCAAGGATGTGACTTCAGACGATGGTAAGTAAAGCCACGGCCGCTCGATGAAAGCGCACTGGGTGTGGCCAGCTGCGTCGCGCCGCCGTCAATGGGCAAGCGCGTCCTTGGGGAGTTTACAGGTGCGCCCGCTATTTCTGCTGAGGGCGCCAAAGTTTGGGGACACGTCGCCACCGGGGTCGCCAGCTCTGAGCGCACGGTTTGCTTCCTTTCTGAGCGCGTTCGCCTCACGTCTGAGTGGTAAACGCAAACTTCTTTGTGCGCGCGTGTGCTAGCACGTTAACGCTGAGACTGGATGCGTTTGTTTTTTAAGGCGAAAGCCGTTCTAGGTTCATGGAGCGAAACTCTATGCGCAGAGGCTGTGCCTGTTATCTGTGCGTCGCATCTGTGCACTGGTGTGTCAGTCGCAAAAGTGGACGTGCAAGGAGGGAGATTAGGAATTAAAATGATTGATGGTGATAGGTAATTAATAAAAGTTGCAGACATTGATAGAGATAGTGACTAATGCTAATAACTCATAATAGTTAATAATGACTAAAATGATTTGTAATGACCAGTATATCAAACTATGACATGTAATGACCGCAATTGATTAGAAATGAGTCGAAGTGCTTAGCAATGTGTGGTAATGACTATAATAGCTAGGCATGACTCGTCATTACGGTTAATGACAACGAAATGACCAATATGTGAAACGACATGTAATGACCACTGCTGATTCTAAGTAGGTAACCTTCTTAGTTATGAGTGATAAGGGCTGCAATGACTACGCAGGCAGACTCACCATGACTGAGAAACGACCAATATATCAAACGACGACTTGAAATGATGAACTGTGGCAAACGATGAGAGGCAAATGATAGGAGAAGGGTAGGCTTTCGCCGTCCTGCGCTTAAGAGACATCTAAGAGACCCTCTAATTTTATCTGCTGAGCTCGCTTCAGGCAAAGACAGCAGCGAGGAATGGAAATGCACTCGCTTCCTCTGAAATGAAAGCGGCGCTGCGGTTAAAAAGTCCAGATGCTGAAGCATAATGCCCTATCAGCTGCCATTGAATTTGCTACAAGGCACATAAGGTAAGATGGAGTCCAAAGTCAGACTCCGCCCGCACCACTAATGTATCGCGGGGAGAGAAAGTTCTGCAATTCAAAAAATAAATGAATAGTTCAATGAGTCAAAGGTTTTTGATTGGAAGTTATTAAATAAAAGGGGAAGGTGCTACTAAAGCGACCCACAGCCGAGAAAGCGGGCCCGGGGAGACCCCACGTATCTCCCCTGGGAAGTAGCGGAAGGGATGGGTTGTAGGGTAATGGGAAATAGGAATTGGGATAGGGTTATGGGAAGTTGGAGGGGAATGTGGGCAGCGTAGGATTTGACTGTCAGACAATTCGAGTCGAGCTCCCATATGTGCCTCCGTAGAGGGCGAGCACTCGCTCTTAGCCGAATATGCGGCCCTCGGCCCTTGGATCATTCCACCACCGCAATGCGTTTGCCGGGTCTCCGGCTTCTGAGGCAGGTTCCCTACTTGAAGCCGTTTTTGAGGTTCCCCGTCTCCCCAGCTCGGTTCCCCCACGCCGACTCTAGTTGAAGTACTGAGAAACAGATTTTGCAACGTTCATGCCTACTTCAAGGTGCTCCGCAAGTGGCCAGACTTTAATCTGGCGCACACTGATGGATACTCTTTTACGGCTTTCGCTGGGCAATGCATGTTGGAAGGTGCATTTCATCGGCGTCCTTAGAACAGAGGAAACTCTTTAATCCCATCCAATGCTTATGTCTGCTCTAGTGCTGGAGGCCCTTGTATCCTACAGAGGATACTTCCCACGTGAGCACTTGGCGATTTGTTCACCGGCTACTAACCGTTTCCGAGGTCGGCTTTCACACCGTTCCTGCACCCTTCAGGGTGTGTACTCAGCCTTTAGGCCTTTCCGTACTAGGTGCTTCCACCTGTGTTCCACCAGTCTTTTCCCAAGTTTCAGCATTACTAGCTTATAGCTACTTTCCATCTCCTTTCCACTCTTTCAAGCGAAACGTGAGTTCCCCAGAACCCGAGCTAGGTTCGCCCCAGCCGCCAGGCTTCCGTCGAGGCCGCGTTCCCTTCGGCAACGGAAACCAACGCGTTTGCGGCTGGGAATACCTTTAGGCCCGAGGGGAATGTTTGGTCCAACATACAGAGTCAGCTAGCTGTGTTTCCTAACCGTACTCCACAGCTACGCCACCGTTCCCTAGGCAGCGGGCAGGGCTTTCCCTCGGCCTGCCGACCGCTCCGCATGTTGGTCTTTGTTCAGCATCCAAACAGCAGATTGGACTTGTTGGTGATTAATTATAGGTTAATTGTGCAAACAACGCGACGGGAACACAAGAGAAGAAGACGGCATAACCGCGCTAGTTGTGTTGTCCTCTTTTCCTGTGTTCCCGTCACGTTGCTAAAACCTATTTAGTTAACAGGGAGCTGGCCAGTGAACTTGGATTTTTAATTATGTGTTTTGAAGCAGATGAACACGATGAGGGAGCATCAGAAGGTTTTCTCGCAGGTTATGTTGAGAGGACATATCAGAAAAAGCTACGAAGGTTCTTTTTTTTTATATAAGCATGCAATTTGTTCTAAAACTTGCCGCGCTAGTCTGAGTGGCCTTGCATAAAGGAGCCTGAGCATACAACATTTGTTTATACTGTTGAGACTGTTTCAGCCGATGCGATAAAATCAAAAGCCACGTTCCACAGAAAATCCGGCCCCCACTCTGTCGGCGGACAGTCAGAAAAAAACCTCTCTGGTAAAAGGCACTTTAGTTAATGATATAACCAGACACCTTTGGCGCAATGAGAACATATGACATGTTCAATGTGGCAGGAGCTGCCAAACCAGAGAGACTAAATAAGATATAAGGGTGAAATGGGAATTATTGAAAGCGGGACCCTTAGATCCCAAGTTAGGCACACTATACTCCTATAGGGCTGCGGTAAAGAGGGGCTTTATATACCTATGTGTAGTGTGCTATTTCATATAATGCAGTGGCTTAAGGCTGCATTCTAATGATATGAGACAGAGGCAGCAATTACGTGATACGTTGAATAAGCAGGTAGCAAAGTGCGGGCAGTCTAACGAGCCTCCTCAAGGAGACTTAAGAACCCCAAGTTTTGTTTATCACTACCAGGTTGTTGCCTAATTTATGCGATGGTTTTGAGGCGACATGTCAGCCGAGCAAGAGCCTGTTGCAGGATATATAGTCAACTGGACCAGTTACAGGGGAATGAAAACCAAAGACAATGGAGGCTTGATATACCCCGTAAAGGAACTAATCAAGCTTTGTCAGCTTACGAGCACCTTCATTAACAGGATGATGAAGTCTGAAGAGGTCCGGTGAAGTAGCAAGCTGTGTAAACGTTTGGTTTCATCATTGTTTTCTCACTGTACACAGTACCTGCAACTAATCTATAAAAACAATCATCGTGCCCATGCTAAGGCGCATTGCAAGATATTTTTAAGTTGCTGCCCCCACTGATAGCGAGCTGGGTTGGAAAAATCAACTCAACAGTGGAGCGATGTGTATGGCTATGGCATATACCTCTCTCAAGAAAGCTTTTCCGTCTGCGATTGGTAATTTTCTTCCTTTTTTTTAGCGTACTTGGCTGCTCGCTGAATCTCGGCTGCAGTTGCGCTCTGACGCGTGAACATTCTTGTGATCACAGCTTATAGTTTCACAACAGCAACACTCGATGCGCGTTCTTGCATTGAAAATTACAAACCAGCAAAATTGTATGAGTTTGCGAGCAGCTAATAAAAATATTATTCAAACTTTCGGCGCATATACGTAGCACCTTGAGGCAGACCGGCTCTATCAAGCGCGCTTACTTTGTCCTGTCATGCAAAATGCGGGAAGCCATGACGTATAGCGTTCTGGCGTACAAAGTTTAAGGTCTCCAACTGAGTCGAAGATTCCAGGTTATCATTTAGATTTAACCTAATAAACATCTTCATATTTCCACCGTAAAATTTGTCAAAATGAGATAGAAAGGTTGGTTACATGTCGCATTTTCACAGAGGTTGCTCATAGTAGGACATTTTTTTATTGGATAGCGCTGGCAGCTTAGTACAGGTTGACATCAATTTGTGTATAAAAGCTGTATGCAGGAATGAGTAAATGGTATAAAAATGGCACACGGCATTCGCGACACAGTTAGGTGGTTATGCATTAGGCTACCATGACAGCTGAACAGCTTGGAATTGTTCCCAGCCTGATCACATTTTAATGTGACGAAGAAGTTGATCCGATGCAACATGACGGTAAGCTCTCCATTCGAGTGCCTATGAAGCACCGTGACTATACGTTTTTCGAGGTACACTCCAGTGTACATCCTTGCCGAGCAAGCGCTAAGTGCTGACATGGTCACACTAGACATGACAGTATATACTAATTCTTGTTGCCAAATTGTGTGAAGCGGAGCACTTATATCCTTAAAATAGAGCGCTTCGACCTCGCCGACGCCTCCCTGAAAGCGCAGCCAGGCGCAGCTCTCCGCGCGCGGCTGTCCACGAAGGGTGGCGCCGCGGCGGTGGCGACTCGAAGTAGGCGCCTCCCGCCGGTTTCGGGCGAAGTAGCAGGCCGCACCTAGTGCGCTTCCATTGAGCGGCTGTGGTAGAGCCGAAGAAGGGCATAGGAAGAGTTTGGCGCGCAGTTTGAAAGTACCAGGCTAAAATGGGTAAACAAGAAATGAATTAATGTGAGGTAGAGGATGTGACGTCACGAAACAGGAAATAGAGCCGAAATATGGCATAGGAAGCGATTGGCGAGCAATTTGAGAGTACTACAGACTAAAATGGACAAACAAGAATTGAATTAAGCAACTCGAAGCAACCACAAGCAACATACGTGCTTTCGTGTTACTCCAATGCAGATTCTGCCGGGCTCTTTAATTTTTCAGGCCTCACTTATCAGGAGAAAAATGTTTCTTCCGTGCACGTTATCCGAAGTCCTTTTTGTCTCGCCAGAATTTCCTGAAGCGTGTTCGTGAGGCTTTCAAGCAAAGCCTCTCATGTACACGGGTGGTGAGAAATTCAGAATTTTAATTCAGTAGCTTAAATTGGACTGTTTCTTGTGGTAAATTGTTTTTTGAATTACGGTTCACTATCATGTATGATAATGATGAATGACTTATTTTTCCGTCAAACAAAATGGCATTTTTAGGGCCCTGTCCCTTCTTCACACTCGTTCATTTTCCATGTTGGCTCATTGCGTTTGGGCCTTATGCATTGTTTTTTTTCTCTGGTATGCAAGCCTAAAGTCAAAAGCCTAACATTGGGGACCTGTTTTAGTTATCAAATAGTTGTTAAGCCTTACCGAATTATATTTAGGAAGCACTGATTACATTTGTTACCTCACGCCCTTGTGTATTTGCGCATAAACTAAGAAACCGTCGTATTTTCTGGGCGCTATGAGTGTGAAAGTTTCTAATGCTGAAGTGTGCTGTCTAAGATCTTCGCCACATTTTTATGTTTTCGTATGCTTTCAGTATCTTTTTCTTCAGTTTCTGTGTTCTTATGATTTAATGTTGAATTATAAATGCTGCTTGGAATGGAAGGTAAAGGTTTCTCTCTGTGCCCAGAAAGTTCGCAGTGAAAAGGGACTTATTATGTGTGGTGGGTTTTGGTTTACGTTTTTTTTTTGTCAGCACATGTTAAAATAAAAGTGCTTTTTACATGATTTCTAAGGTTACTTCCTCTGTTCCATGAGTAAGAGAAGGTTTAATCTATACGTCGAGGACGGCGTCGAGGTCGGCAAGGAAGCGCACGATGATCAAACCAACACGATGATCTGCGTAATCACAATACCACCGACTGCTTCCTCTTCATCAGCATCCAACAATAAGGGCTCATCTTCTTCTTCGCAGCTCCCCCCAGAGAAAAAGGAGCCATCCTGGCTACTTAAGGGGACGAAGGTACAATTGGATCGTAGAACGGCTTAAGACGCTGCACATGCACAGTCTCGCGGCCACGGCGTCGCAAATCGGAAAATGGCGTAAGCGGCTCAAGAATATAGTTCACTAGTGATGTGCGCTCGACGACACGGTAGGGCCCGTGATACTTTGAGATCAGCTTTGCGGAGATACCGGGGCTACCGGATGGAACCCATAGCCACACAAGTGAGCCGGGCTCTAAGTGTGGTGCATTCTCCTGATCGGTGTCATGGCGATATTTTTGGCGCCACTGAGAGTCTGTCGTAAACGTGCGGGCAATCTGGCGGCATTCTTCGGCATACTTGGCAGCTTCTGTCACTGTAGTGTATTCGGATGGATCAGGGTTGTAGGGGAGGACAGTATCAAGGGGAGCAGATGGATGCCAACCGTAAAACAAAAAGAACGGAGAGAAACCCGTGCTCGATTTTGTAGCCGTATTGTACGCATAGGTGATATAAGGAAGGACAATGTCCCAGTTCGTGTGGTTGGATACGACGTACTTCGCGAACATGTAGCCGAGGGTGCGATTCAATCGTTCAACAAGGCCGTTCGTTTGCGGGTGGTAAGCGGTGCAAGTCCGGTGATTGATTTTGCACTGATCGAGCAGGGCTTGAACGACTTCGGGTAAGAAAGTACGGTCTCTGTAGCTGAGCAATTCACGAGGAGCACCGTGACGGAGAATAAAATTCTTCAATAAGAAACCGGCCACATCTCGGGCTGTTGCAGCCGGGAGCGCAGCGGTTTCGGCATATCGAGTCAGGTGTTCGACGGCGACAATGACCCAGCGATTGCCATCGGGTGT